>UESW01005092.1:210957-440767 GCA_900491605.1 Calamus simplicifolius | reverse complement strand
CTTGGACATAGTTTGCCAAGAGTTTGATCCATAAGCAAGGAGAAATGATCTTCACACCCAAGACTTGAACTTCATTAGGATAAAGAAACAACATAGGTCCAAAAACTCACTAGCCAAAGGACAGGCTAGAGTCAATCTTATCTAGAACAAGTCCAAACCCAAACACCAATCCAGCCTTGGTTAGGCTCTCATGAAACTAGAGTCCAAGAACTTCAAAACCTCCAAGCCTAAGCCTAACCCAAACTAAGGTCAAGGGTCTAAAGACAAATTTTGCTTGTCTGGGGGAAGACCAACCATCTTGCAAGAAACTATTATTGTAAAAAGACAACCTTTGAAAAAAGAAAAGGGATGCTTTTACCTCGTGGGTCCATGTACTAGAGGCAAAAGACCCGTTCTTTTGGTATTGCTTTAAACCCTCCATAAACCTGAACATCTCTACTGGTCTTGACTGATGGTTGGATTTAGGAGCCAATGTTCATGTGTGTTTTGATCATCCTTGTTTCACTACTTTTCAAGACATGAGTGGTGGAGGCATGATTCTTGGGAACAACATATTAGCATAAGCATTGGATCAAAATGTATAGACTTGAAGATGACTTTCGGCAAAGTCCTAATATTTTACATTGTGCCGTATGTTTCAGGAGTCTGTAAGAATTTAGTTAGTGGGTCTCTTTTAGTCTAACAGGGATACAAAATAATCCTTGAGTCTATTAAAGTTGTAATTATTAAGGATATCTTTTCATAGGCAAAGGGTACATGTATAATGGTTTCTTCACATTAAATGTACTTTCTTCAAATAATGAATGCAAATAAAAGCTTCTGTTTCTTCATCTTGGGTTATGAATGTATGCGATTATCATGTGTGACATAAAAGACTTAGGCATGCACATTTTGATAGAATTAGACATATGATAAATTTAAATCTGATTCCAAAGTTTAAAATTGATGTAAAATCTAAATGTGAAGTGTGTGCTGAATCTAAATTGATCAAAAATTCCTTAAAGAGGGTTGAAAGGAATTTTGTAGTACTCGACCTGATACATAGTGATGTCTATGACTCCAATAGAACTCCAACTAGAGGCGATAACCATTACTTGGTTACCTTCATCAATAATTTCTTTCATTTCTTTCATTTTATTTTTCTCAAAACTAAGGATGAAGTACTAAATAGATTTAAGAAATATAAAGCTGAGGCAGAAAACCACTTAGAAAAGAAAATCAGTATCCTAATATCTGATCGAAGTGGTGAATGCATCTCATTTACTATGACCTTATTTTGTAAGGAGTGTGGCATTATAGATGGGTCACTACTCTTATTCACTACAATCCAATGACATTGCGGAGCAAAATAATTGGACTCTAATCAACATGGTAAATGCTATGCTTATTAGCTCTGGTCTACTGGAGAACCTATGGAGAAAGCCATCCTTTCTACTTTCTTTATCTTCAATCATATTCTTTTTAGAGAGAATGACAAAACCCCTTATGAACTTTGAAAAGGTAGATCCTCCCAGCTAAATTTTCTAGAAGTGTAGGGATGCCTATCCAATGTTTGTATTCTAAAACCTAAACATATGAAAATTGGACTCAAGACTATTGATGTTGTCTTCATTGGTTATGCCCTAGATGGTAATGCTTATAGATTCTTAGTAATCAACTCTGAAATAAGTAAAATTTCTAATAATGCAATTTAAAGCTAGAATGTTAGTTATTTTGAAAATATCTTTCCTTTCAAGAATAGTATTTTCTCTCAACCTAGTGTTTTTTTCCCTTCAACAATTCCTTCCATGCCTGGTCTAAATCATAAATTAAGAAAAAGTAAAAGATTGAGACTTCAAAAGAATTTTGGTGATGATTTTATCTTTTCCATATTGAAGGTAATCCTTCCATTTATGTCAAGACAGTACCTTTCGATGAGACTCCATTCTGGAAGGAAGCTATTGATAATGGAATTGAAAGTATTTTGCTAAATAAAACATAGATTTTAACTGATTTAACTGCAGAGAATAAAGCTGTTGGTCGTAAATGGATTTTCATAAATAAATTTAGACCTAATGGTTTTATTAATGGATATGAAGTTGGATTAGTAAAAAGGTTTTTCTTAAAAGAAAGGAATCGATTAATTTAATACTTATTCACCTGTTTATAGTTTTACTACTATGAGAATTTTTATAGCTTTGTCTTCCATTTATGACTTAATAATTCACTAAATGGACTTAAAAATAGCTTTCCTAAATGTTTATTTAGAAGAATTTTACATTAAACAACCTGAAGGACTTGTTGTAAAAGGTCATGAAAATAATGTTTGCAAATTGATAAAATCTATATATAGTTTAAAGCATGCTTGTAAATAATGGCATTTAAAATTTGACAAAGTTATTTTATCTTTTAGTTTTCAACCTAATAATATTGAGAAATGTGTTTATTTCAAGAAATGTGAAAATATGTTGTCTTACTTTGATGATATTTTAATTTTTGGTACTTCTACTAACTTAATAGAAGATGTTAACAAATGCATTTCTAGTATTATTGGTATGAAGGATTTGGGGCAGACTGACATCATTTTTAGTATGAAACTGATTAGGAATCAAAATTTCATTACTTTGAGCCTTTCTGATTTCATTGAAAAGATGCTTGATAAATTTAAGTGCTTTGATCTTAAGCATGTCACTACCCCATACCATCCAAATGTACACTTGTTTAAAAATCAAAGGTAAACATGTGAGGCAACATGAATATGCCCAACAAATAGGATCATTGAGGTAGGTGGCGAATCATGCTCATCCTGATATATCCTTTGTTGTAGGAAGATTGAGTAGGTATGTAATCCTAGTTAGGAATATTGGGTTTTCTCAGCTGGGATCTTTAGATATCTAAAGCATACCTCTGATCTTTCTGTGGTTTACATTTGATTTCCTAGTGTAATTAAGGGTTATAATGTGCCAATTGGATCACAAATTCTCATGATATAAAATCTACCTCTGGTAATGTCTTCTTTGTTGGTGGTGCTAATATTTTGTGGAGTTCTTGTAAAGAAATTATGATAGCTTGTAGTACTGTGAAATCGTAATTGATTGTACTTAACACTACATGCATGGAAGCTAGATGGCTTAGAGATTTATTGTCTTTGTTGCCTTTTACTTTGCACTCATGCCTTCTATTTCTATTCATTATCATTTAGAATTGTGGTTGAATTGGTTGACCAAAAGAGTTTGAATAAAAAAATGGATTGACATATGTTGATAAAGTATAAATCTACTAAGAGTATGAATGATAAAATTATTTTATTAAATTTTATGAGATCAGAAAAGAATTTAACCAATCAATTAATTAAAGGTCTTTTAAAGGCCACTGACTGAATCATTGGTGGAGATGAGGTTAAAGCTCATAAAATAGTCATCAACATGGATCTCTGCCTTCATGATTGGGCTAATGTTCAAAAGATACTAACAAAGTGCTGATGTGGCATTGGAGCACAAACTTTAGAGTTGTAACTCCTGCCCATCCCTATGGTGATGTGCTCATATGACAGGTTGAGTGTAGCTCTTAATGAGCCCAAGCAATATTTTTGCAAGGTGTCTTCTGTCATAGGCATCTTTGAAGAACTTATTTAACTGAGAGTAGTCGTGAGGCTATGACTATGGGAACTAAGTGAATCCCTAGTAACTCTCATAGAAAAAAAGGTCAGCAGCGCATAGCCATTATAGGGCTAACCTGCTTAAAAGACTAATGTGCTCTTTCTACCATGTGTGTGATTGTAGAAGGTTGGTGAAAGGACCTGGATCAAGGCCTAGTCCGCCATGGATCTTCAGTTTAATACAATCATAGCAAAGCATTGGTTCAAACCCAAAAGGTACCTAGCATGATGCGCGGTTCCTTGCCTACATTATTTATTCATGATTGATTTTTGATTTAATTTTAAACCTTTGTGAGGGATTGTTATTGTTTTGGAAGTTATAGAACTTTTTAAAAAAATCATGTGCCTCACTCACACAACAACATGCAGTTAAAACCACATGCTGATAGCTTCCCTCACTAACTCTCCTTGTGTGGCTAAAACCACTTGATTACGCTCTGTGTGCAGTTAAAAACCACATGACTGATGGCATATTCCATGTTCGAAATTGGATGTGTATTCGTTACTGTGGCGTCACCTGTTATAAAATGAAAAAAAGGTTGAGGAGCAGGCGATGGTTTTTTCCAAAGCCTGAGACATCCTCTTTCTCCATTGTGTTTCCACTATAATCCTCAATCTTGTTCCTTTTTTTTCATTTTCGGAGGTTTGGACTATGTGCTCCTTCTATTCATGTTGTCAGAGGAGCCTTTGAAATGAACCCTGGGTTGTATATCAGGAACTACCCACAATAAGATAGCTTGCATAAGGGTCGTTCACAGTTTAAGGGTAGTGCTTTGTTGCATGCTTGACTTCTTATCCTTTCTTTATGTTATTTTATTTGTTGCAATTTTGACTAATAGAAATTTATTTTCTTTGCCTTTAATCTAACTATTTAGTATACTTTACTCTTAACTTTACTCACATAATGATCTCATTCATGCTGTCTGAGGAATGCTTGGACCCTATAGCTATGGGTATCATGGTGCTTGGCATTGATATTTGCCACATCCTGGAATCTTTCTAGAGTTAACCCTTTCTTGTGTGTTAGTCAATTGCCAAAACCAATATGTAGTAGTAGGCATACTGTAACATGATCCAATTATCCAGATTCTAGTGAAATTTAGGGTTAGGAAATCAATAGGTAATGAAATATAAACATGTACACTTGTGTACATATGGGTTCTGTATTGTGCCAGCAGGGCAGTGATATGCAAGACAACTTCATACTTTATGCTTGAAATTTACATTAACATCATTCAAAGAAAATGTGCTTATCTAAGATCTCCATTCAATACTTCTTATAAGTCCCTTCCTTTTGAGTCCTTTTAAGCAGTGGCGGATGATTTGTTTTCGAAGATCTTTGTTGCGTAGAAACTTGTGGAAGCTATGTATTGGTCAGCTGCAAGCCTATGCCTGCTTTAAACAAGTAACATCACCATGGTATTTTCTGATGGCAGAATTCTTTCTTGTGAATTGCGTCTTCACATTTTCTTTCTGAAAAAACTAAGTTTTGAGCATGAGTATGGTAAGCTTACTTTTGACCTTCTGCAAGTGATTGCTGCTGCTTGGATATTTTATACAATTACATGTTTGTTATGAGAGTCAGTGAGATGCATCAATTCATATCACAGACGATAGATGGCAAAAAGTTTGCACCGAGGGAGAAATTATAGATAAAACATCTAGGTTTGCTTCTAGACAGAACTTCTATTTATTCTAATATTTCTTATCAATAAGACATACTAGTATGTGAGCATGTGCAAATTGCAACACATCAAACTGAAAATCATAAAATTGATTATTTTATTAAAGATTTATTCATTTTATAAAGAAAAACTAGGGAAAAACTTAATGCAATGTTGTAATAATACAAAGGAAAAGGTGGTGAGACAAAAACTTTGAGAACCTAATGGTACAAAATTTAAAAAAAAATTGTAAAGTAAACATGTCTTTGCTAAACACGCTTAAGTGACCCCAAATCTTTTAATACTGTAGATGACAACCATGGTGCATTGATGTAGCTCTTATATCATGTCTCTGTACATCCTCTACAATGTACGCCCAGGCTGGACTGTTTGCATTTGTACTCTATTATATGATGCACTTCATAATTGAGTGGCCATTGTAAAAGGGAAGGAGAAACTTGAGTGCTTTCAAACTTATGAGATAGCTTCGCTGACCCTCTTGTTATTAAAGAAAAGTTAGGCATTTAGAATTGTTCAGGAAAAAAGAAAAAGAAAAAAAACAAAGAAGGGACAGAGTTGACAGACATGAAGAGACAGAATTAAAAGGTTTAGGAAGGGTGGAGCCTGGGGTTCACTAGATTATATCAGATCTCCATTCATGTATGCATACATAAATTTTTTTAAAAAGGAGGCATTCATGATTATATTATTTTTTTAAAAAGGAGGCATCCATGACTCTGTAACAGCAGCAAGAGATCTGATTGGAAGGGAATTAGAAAGTCATAATATAAAAGAGAGGTAGATTGGGAGAAAAATTGTGGAGTCAAGGGTATTTTGTGTACAACAATTGACTGACTGGACATTGCTGAAATTTGATTAGGAAAAAACTAGGAGTCAGGGGGCAGGATTGTTGGGATTGCGAAATAGGAAGAGAAATGGATGGACAATGATAATTGCATGATAAATGAGATATCCATATTTAGTGGATATTATTTTTTCTTAATGGAGGAACTTATAGTTCCATAATAACAAAAAGAAGCTTGATTGGAAAAGGATTAGAAATTCATGGGATAAAAGGAGAGGTAGACTGGAAAGAATGGTGAAATCGGGCATTTTGACAACAGGGCATTTTGACAATGGAGACTGATCAAGAAATTATACCTACAACTTGAACCTGTTTCTTTTTAACATGGTATAGATGAGTGAAACTTTGAAGCAATATAAAATGTGTTTATTGCTGTTAGGTGCATCTTGATTGCTATAAGGTGGCAAGTGGTTAGGTTGAGTTAACCTCCACTATCAAGCAGGGTGACAAGGTAGAATGATGGTGATACTGGTTGCCAACCTAGATGAGATGACATGAGACAGCAGTTGCTAATCTAGATGAGATGAGAGAGGGGGAAAGAAGAGGGGGGAAAGGAAGGAGTGCCCAATGGTGGGTTGTGAAGATTGCTGATCAGTGCCCTACCAGTGAAGATAGTGATGGTTGTGGACCACTCTAATAGCAAGGGCGAGGTGGTCGTAAGGCACCATGATTGCAATACAGAAGTGGTTGGTTGTTTTGGTAAAAGTGGAGAAGAGGATGAGGAGGGGAGAGGAGGTGATGGTGGAGATGAAGGGAAGATGGATAAAAGGTATCAAGCTTTATGAATTAAACCGACTAAGGTCTGCTCTTTTTTTTTTTAGTTCTTTTAAAAGAAAGATCCAGTCCATTGAATTTATACAGCTACGTATAATAATCAACAAGATCTAAAAGTTTGTTCGAATAATTTTAAGCCAGGTTGGGTATATCGTGAGCTGTCTGGTAAGTTGTAATAGCAAATTAACTTAAATCTAGCCCAACTTACTGGTAGGTCAAGCAATCTTGACCTCTATCTGACCCATGGAACAAGCTGGTGATGTTAGGCAGGTTGAACTCTGGTTGAATGTAGTCTGTTTAACAAGGCTTGGGCCAAAATTGCAACCCTAACTGCTATAGTCAATCTTGCCACCTGAACAACATAATTTCCATTTATACCTCTATCTAATTGTTCATAATGTAGTGTACATTAACTATCACATAACTGCATCATCTGAGGAAAAACAGGAGTGCACTTAATCTCGAAAAGTACACTGACATGCTCACTTTATTGCTGCAAGGGCAACCCAATATGGTTATTGTGCTTCAAATATAACCGATGATGTGGTTGGTAGCGCCATGTAGGCGTTAACGGCCAGAGTTACTGACGGCAGAACCAAAAGAGGCAGCTCCGACGGCCCTTGTTTCTCCAAGGCGGCCTCGGTGGCCCCCTCTCCTCAGCGGCCCCGCTCCTTCAAGACGGCCTCGGCGGCCCCCCTTCTCCAAAGCGGCCCCTACTTTTCTAAGGCGGCTTCGGTGGCCCCTTTTCTCCAAAGCGGCTCCTGCTCCTCAGCGGCCCCCGCTCCTCCAAAGCGGCCTCGCGGTCCCTCTTTTCCAAAGCAGCCCCCGCTCCTCCAAGGTGGCCTTTCTTAAGATGGTTCTTGCTCCGAAATTGGCCTCAACACTGGTCGTGGCACCAGCCTCCACATCAACTCCTGAACGAGCCGCGGTGCCTACGTGGCCCCCCACGTAAGCACACCAACCATCTGACCCACGCGGCCGATGGGATCAGGCTCACCAACCACTTGACCCACATGCTCGATGGGATCGGGCCCACCTACCATCTGACCTACGCATTCGATGGGACCAGGCCCACCAACCACCTAGCCGGCATGTTCGACAAGACTTGGCCCACCAACCGTCTCCGAGCTCACGTAATTATCATGAGTTTAGTAGACAATCTCTTCCACGGAACTCTACGTGGCTGACCCTCGAACGGAGACCAAGGGTCCATAAAAAGGGTAAGAGGGATCTTAGGCAAGTAATGAACTCCTAATACTCAGAGAACATTCCAATCTCTGGGCCTTTTCTTACGAGCTTCCTCAAGCTTACGACTGTGACTTCGGTCGCTAACTTGCTCGTCGGAGGGTCCCCGCTGGAACTTTCGGCCTCGGGACTTCTTGCAGGTCCCTGCGACGAAGAAAAGCTTCACCCACAACCCTGCGGAGCCCTCTGACGACCGTTATTGGTGATCGGACATCAACAGATTGGCGCGCCAGAAAGGGGAACAGAGAGAGCAAAGCTCTGTGACACCTAGCTACAAGCCCTCATTCCCTCTACGATGACAATGGTGGTGACGCGTGCTCAGAAGGCCTTCATTAGCCATGCTGGGGAGCACTTCCAACCAGCGGAGCGGCAGGAGGCTAACCCTACCGCCGCTAACCCTCCAGCTACTCCCGTGTCACCAGTTGTGGCCTCTTAAGCTGAGCAACTGGCCGCACTCACTCGGCAAGTCCAAACCTTGACTGCGGTGATCCACGGATTACAAGAGCAACAGTCTGTGGCCATCCAACACCAGCCTAGGCCTCCTACACCGCCTGTGGCAAATGTACCAACCACCAGCAATCCACTCGGGAAAGACCTCAGCGAGAGACTCGCCGCTGTCATGCCTCACCTAGAGGACGCCGCTGGGAGACCCTCAAGAGGTCATGGTCCTCCGTCCGTAGCTCAGGCGACTCCTTTTCGGAGCGACGACGCCAGGAAGAGCCCAAGCGGAGGTACCATCACTCGCACTCTTTCCCCTCTCCTTCATCCTTCGAGTCGCCCAGGAGGGTGTCAGTCATCAACCACCAAGCGAAGAAGCGTTTGGATGAGTACCACTGGCAGTTGGAGGAGCTCAGTAAGAAGATCAACAACTAGCCGGAGGTAGACTATGACATCTGTCCTTTCACTCGCCGTATCTTGGAGGATCCTATTCCCTTCAGATTTTGCCTTCCTCAGTTGGATCCGTACGATGGTACAATGGATCAGCTCGATCATCTCAAGAGAGGCTATAATCGATGCTTTCTGTGCAAAGCTTTCTCAGCTACCCTGTGGAAGGCCTCGCGTGCCTGGCACTCCCGCCTGTCCCCGCACAGTATAGATTCTTTTTGACGTTGGAGAGGGCCTTTCTGGCACACTTTGTTGCCTGTTGAAGAATCCCTCGGGTGGCGGACAGTCTATTCTCTATTCGGCAGAAGAAAGGAGAATCTTTAGGGACTTCGTAGCTCGTTTTAAAACGGCTACCCTCGAAGTCTATCACCTGGACGATGTGGTGGAAACTCTGGCGTTAAAACGGGGACTTCATCATTCTCGTTTTACCTTTTTTCTCGACAAGAAGCCACCCAGCTCCTACGCCGAGCTCCTGCTTCGCATGCAAAAGTACATCCGCACCAACGAAGCCGACTTCATATGCAGGGAGATCGAGGGAGGGTTCAGCAGGAGGTCCGCCCGTGGAGTCAAGCAGACCCTCTCGCCCCAAGAAGCCTGAGCCATGGCCCCTATCGGATGACAGACGCCGAAGTCTCGCCCCAGGGAGGATGAACTCACTCCTCTCCTCGCTCTTTGCTCTCACATTCTCATGGAAATCGAGGGTGAACCGTACTTTCAGTGCCCTTCTCCAATGAAGAAAGGAGCTTCCCATGACAAGAGCCGTTATTGCTGTTTCCATTAAGACTACAACCATGACATCGAGAATTGCTATAGTCTGAAGCGCGCCATTGAGGAACTTATCCAGAGGGGTTACCTCGGGAAATATGTCCAGAAGGGACCCCCAGTTGTTTCGGCGCTGATGGAGCCTTCGCCTGCTCAGGCCAATGTCGACAACACCCCAACGGGGAAGACGGTGGAAATGGTTTCTTGGGGGTAGGCTCTACATCCAAAAGGTCAAGGGGAGGCGGAGGGTTATAAGATGTAATCCCCTTTCCTAAAGGGGAGTTAGCCGGGGTAGATAATGTAAACAATGATGGCATCGTCGTTTCAATGACGATTGCCAAGCATCCTGTAAAACGAATCCTGGTTGACAGTGGAAGCTCAACCGACATCATCACCTATGATGCTTTTGTTCGGATGAAATTGTCTCCCAGTTCCCTCCGACCGATGGAAGCACCTTTGGTCGGTTTCACAGAAGACTCGGTGAGGGTAGGTGAGATTACCCTTCCAGTTACGGTCGGGACACCGACATGCCAAAGCACAATTTTGATGAATTTTCTGATCGTCCGAGTGCCTTTGCCATACAACGTCATCCTCGGCCGACCCGGCCTAAATCTTCTCGATGTGGTCATCTTCACCAAGCGGTTACTCGTCAGGTTCCCAACCAGTAACGGGATCGGCGAGATGCAAGGGAGACCAGCATGATCCTGCCATGCTACCACATGGCATCAAGCCCTCAAGAGGCGGCGGTCACACCAGCCCTAGAGGCATCCGATCCCAGAGCCTAGTAAAGGAGGAGAGCCGGTTGAGCGGCTGCTGACTTTTTGCTAGGGGACAACCTGTTGAGGACGTGCGGGTCGGTGAGCTTCTGCGAGGAAAGGGATCGCCTTTGGCCTTCTTGCGGGCCAATTCAGACATCTTCGCTGGTCGGCGTCGGATATGCCTGGCATACCATCAGAGGTGATCATCCACAGGCTTAATATCGACCGAAAGCATCGCCCGATTCGCCAGAGAAAGAGGAGTTTTGCCCTTAAAAGACAGAGCCATTGATGAAGAAGTCAGTAAGTTGCTCACTACCGGCCACATCCGGGAAGCACACTACCTGGATTGGCTGGCCAACATGGTGATGGTCCGTAAGGCAAATGGGAGTTGGAGGATTTGCATTGACTTCATCGACCTCAATAAGGCATGCCCGAAGGACAGCTTCCCACTACTTCGGATCGATCGGTTGGTGGATTCCACGTTCGGTCATGAACTCCTCAGCTTTATGGTTGCTTTCTTTGGGTACAACCAAATAAAGATGAACCCGGATGATGAAGAGCATACTTCGTTCGTGATCGAGAAAGGAATCTTCTATTACAAGGTAATGCCTTTCGGCTTAAAAAATGCAGGAACGACCTACCAAAGATTGATGAATAAGGTCTTCAAAGACCAACTTGGACGGAACATGCAAGTGTACATGGACGGCATGCTGATAAAGAGCGTCTGTGCTTCCAATTATGTCTCTGATCTAAGGAGACCTTTAACAACCTCCGCCGCTACCAAGTGAAGTTAAACCCGTGAAAGTGCGCTTTTGGGATCATGGCCGAAAAATTCTTAGGCTTCATGGTAACGTAGCGAGGGATTGAGGCGAACCTAGAAAAGATCAATGCCATCCTTGATATAAGGCCGCCGGCTAACAAGAAAGAAGTGTAGCGGCTCACCGGAAGGATGGCGGCCCTGAGCCGTTTTCTCTCTAAGTCGGCCGAGAGGTGTCTGCCCTTCTTCAAAGCCTTGCGCAAGGTGAATGGGTTTGAGTGGACGAAAGATTGCCAAGGAGCCTTTGAAGGACTGAAGGCGTTCATGTCTACCCTATCGCTGCCGTTGAAGCCAAAAGATGGGGAAGGTCTTTTTCTCTATCTCGTCGCCTCTTCGGTGGCTGTCAGCTCTGTCTTGGTACGCCTCGACGCCGATGGAACCTAGAAGCCCGTTTACTATGTGAGCAAAGTACTCCACGATGCCGAGGTCAGATACTTTAAGACAAAAGATCATTTTTGCTATAATCATCTCCGCTCAGCGTCTTAGGCCATATTTCAAGCTCATCCAATTGTGGGCTCCGGATCAACCCCTTAAAGCTATCCTAGCTCGTCTGATGCCTCAAGCTGGCTGGCCAAATGGGCGATTAGATTGGGAGAATTCGACCTCTCATTCCAAGCAAGGCTGGCTCTAAATCCCAGGTCCTGGTGATTTCTTGGTTTGAGTGCACTTGGACCGAGGAGCAGGCAGAAGAACCCCCGATGGTGCAACCAGATGCTGAGCTCAAGGAGGTGGAGGAAACCTAGATCCTTCACGTGGACAGCGTCTCAAACTCTCAAGGAAGTGGCGCCGGTCTCATCCTTGCGGGCCCGAGGGTGAGAAGGTAGAATACGCCGCGTTCCTGTCTACCCCGCCGCTGCCGTCGAAGCCAAAAGATGGGGAAGGTCTTTCTCTATCTCGCCGCCTCTTCGGTGGCTGTCAGCTCTGTCTTGGTACGCCTCGACGCCGATGGAACCTAGAAGTCATTTACTATGTGAGCAAAGTACTCACGATGCCGAGGTCAGATACTCCAAGACAAAAGATCATTTTTGCTATAATCATCTTCGCTCAGCGTCTTAGGCCATATTTCAAGCTCATCCAATTGTGGTGCTCACGGATCAACCTCTTAAAGCTATCCTAGCTCGTCCTGACACCTCAAGCCGGCTGGCCAAATGGGTGATTAGATTGGGAGAATTCGACCTCTCATTCCAAGCAAGGCTGGCTCTGAAGTCCCAGGTCCTGATCGATTTCTTGGTCTGAGTGCACTTGGACCGAGGAGCAGGTAGAAGAACCCCGATGGTGCAACCAGATGCTGAGCTCAAGGAGGTGGAGGAAACCTAGATCCTTCACGTGGACAGCATCTCAAACTCTCAAGGAAGTGGAGCCGGTCTCATCCTTGCGGGCCCGGAGGGTGAGAAGGTAGAATACACCCTTCGGCTCCTCTTCAAAGCCATAAATAGCAGACAGAGTACGAAGCCATGCTGGCCAGGGTGATGCTCGCCTAAGAGCTTGGGGTGAAGTATCTCAGAACCTTCACCGACTCCCAGCTCGTCTTTGGACAAATCAACGGGGAGCATGAGGCATAGGATCCTGTCATGTCCTGATACTTAGAGAAGGTTCGACTCCTGATCTCCTCACTGATATATTTCAGTAACAGTTATATTCCCCAGAGCGAGAACGCCAAGGCCGATGCCTTTTTCGTTTGGCCACCTCGGCGGACATCCTGGGGAGCACTTACATTGAGCATCTGGAGAGATCCAGCATTGAAGACAAGGAAGAAGTCCTCTCGGTCACACGGGAGCCGACGTGGATGGATGTTTAGATCCGCTACCTCACCAACGGTACTCTCCTTGCCAATCGCAAAGAGGCCCGACTACTCAAATGGAGAGCCTTCAAGTTCACGTTGTTGGACGGACGATTATATAAAAGGTCTTTCTCCTACCCCTCCTTAAGTGTATCGGTCCTGTAGATGCCGATTACATCCTCAGAGAGATACACTGAGGCATATGCGGAGACCACCTGTGGGGTAGGTCGCTAGCGCAGAAATCTCTCCGCCAAGGATATTACTGGCTTACCACGAGGTAGGACGCTGGTCGCTAGCACAAAATCTCTCCGCCAAGGATATTACTGGCTTACCACGAGGTAGGATGCCGCCGAGCTGGTCCGAAAGTGTGATGGCTGCCAACGACATGCACACATCCAACGACAATCGGCTTCTCCACTGAGTCCGCTCTCGGCCCCATGGCCCTTCGCCCAGTGGGGAATGGACATCCTTGGACTGTTCCCCCGGCTTCGGTCAGCGAAAGTTTTTACTTGTCGTCATCGATTACTTCACCAAATGGGTCGAAGTCGAGGCATTGGCCAAGATCACCGAGAGCAAGGTCAAATCTTTCTTCTGGAAGTCCATTATATGCCGGTTCGGGCTGCTCGATACCATTATTACCGACAACGGCCGGCAGTTCGACAACCACATTCAAAACGTTCTGTGCCGAGCTGAACATCTGCCATCGATTCACCTCTGTCGGCCATCCGCAAACCAACGGAGAAGCTGAAGTCATGAATTGGACCATCCTTCGGGGGTTTAGAATCCGGTTGGATGGGTCTAAAGGTAGATGGGTGGAGGAGCTCCCAAGCGTGCTGTGGGCGTATGACACGGCTCCAAGGGTTCTGACGGGAGAGACCCTCTTCAGTCTTGTCCTTGGGTCGAGGCAATCATCCCCGTTGAGATCGGCCTCCCAAGCCTCCGAGTGGAATCATATAATGAAAAGGACAACCTCGCTCAGCTGAGAGTCAACCTTGACCTCATCGACGAGGTGTGCGATCGGGCACGGCTCATAATGGCCACATTCTGCCAATGAGCGATCAAATATTACAACGCCCAGGTCCGCCCTAAGATGTTTCATTCTGGAGATCTAGTCTTCAGAAAGGTGAGGTATCCAAACCAACGGAGGAGGCAATCTGTCTCCGAACTGGGAAGGGCCTTATTGGGTCACCGAAGTGCTTCACCGAGAGCGTATCGGATTGAAGGACTCAACGGACGACCCATCCCACATACCTGGAATGCAGACAACCTTCGCCGATATTATCAATGATGTACTCTCTCGGCTGATGATAATAAAAGGAATTTCAAACACTATATCTGACTCATCTCCGAAGCTGAAGACTTGTCGACTAAAGGAGCTCGGTGGCCTTGCGACTAATGGTCACCACTTGATTGGTATGAAGACACCCTCGAGTCGTTTAAGACCCCGATAATTTTGTTCCCGTTCGAGTCGCCCCTTGGACCAGCACATGAAACCCCCGAGGCGGTTCTAAAGGAGCTCGATGGCCTCACGACTAGTGGGTCACTACTTGGCCCAGCAAGAAGATGCCATCGAGGCGGTTCAAGATCCTAACACTTTGATCCACGCTCGAGTTATCCCTCGGGCCGGCACATGAAACCCCCAAGGCGGTTCTAAAGGAGCTCAGTGATCTCGCGACTAACGGGTCACCACTTGGTTCGGTAAGGAGATGCTCCGAGGCTGTTCAAAACCCCGACAGTTCCGATCCATGCTCGAGTCGTCTCTCGGGTCAGCACACGAAACCCTGAAGGCGATTCTAAAGTGGGTCACCACTCGGTCCGGCATGGAGATGCCTTCGAGGCGGTTCAAGACCCCGATAATTTTGTTTCCATTTGAGTCGCCCCTCAGGTCGGCGCACGAAACCTCGAGATGGTTTTAAAGGAAGCTCGGCGGCCTCGCGACTAACAGGTCACCACTCGATACGGCAAGGAGATGCCCTCGAGGCGGTTCAAGACCCCGACAGTTTCGATCCACGCTCGAGTTGCCCCTCGAGCCAGCACACGAAACCTCGAGACGGTTCTAAAGGAGCTCGGCAGCCTCGCGACTAGTGGGTCATCACTCGGTCTGGCATGGAGACACCTTCGAGGCAGTTTAAGACCCCGATAGTTTTGTTTCCATTTGCTGGCACACGAAACTCCCAAGGTGGTTCTAAAGGAGCTTGACGGCCTTGCGATTAACGAATCACCACTCGGTCCGGCAAGGAGATGCTCCCGAGGCGGTTCAAGACCCCAACAGTTTCGATCCACGCTCGAGTTGCCCTCGGGCCGGCACACAAAATCCCTGAGGCGGTTCTAAAGGAGCTTGGCGGCCTCACGACTAGTGGGTCACCACTCGGTCCGGCATGGAGACTCCCTCGAGGCGTTCAAGATCCCAACAATTTCGTTCTTGTTTGAGTCACCCCTCGGGTTGACACGAAATCCCCGAGGCGGTTCTAAAGGAGCTCGACGGCCTTGCGACTAGCGGGTCACCACTCGGTCTGGCATGGAGACGCTTCCGAGACGGTTTAAAACCCCGACAGTTTCGTTTCGTTCGAGTCGCCCCTCGAGCCGGCACACAAAACCCTCGAGGCGGTTCTGAAGAACTCCCAAGCTTGCCTAAGCGTTCCTTAGCTGATACTGGCACCCCACAGTCATTCCGACAAACGTGGATTAAGGACTCGGCCAACGTTACGAGTTCGTACAGATCCCAGCGAGATCGTCAGGAGGACTGCGGTCACTTGCTGCCAAGCCTAAAGATCGGGACTGGTACACCATTACAAAAAATGGAGCCACTACAAAAGCTAAGTGGATTGATATAGGCAATTTTGTTTTCATTAATATTAAAATAAAATACAAAAGCTGACTCAAGGTCAGTTACAATCGAAAAAGAAGATAATAGATAAAGGCCTAAGGGTCTGTGGCTCGGCGGGCCCTGGTTCGCTGCTGGCACCATCCTCGTTCGACACCTCGTTGTCCGGGTCTTGGGTCCGATGGCGTCGAGGTCGTCGACCCCGAAGATCTGGGCAACCTCCTTGCAATGGTTGAAGCCTTGGAGATAGGAGTCGAGGCCCAGTTCTTGCACCTCCCGGTCGAATGCTGAAGAACTCTTGTATTGTTCAACGGCATTCTGAGCCTGGGTCTCGGCGTCTTAGTCTTGGTCCTTGGCTTCCTTGGCTCGAGCTCGGTGTCCTGGGCTCGAGTCTCGGCATCGGCCCTTCTCTCTTCGGTATTTTGGGCATCCGACTCCGCCAAGGCGGCCCTCTCCTCGATGGCATAGGCGTCGGCCTCAGCTGCCTCGGTCTGATCCTCAATATCGCCCAGCTTCCGCGCCAGCTCCTCCAGCTTCTCGTCGGCCAGCGCCAGTCTCGCCATGGTCTCCACCCACTTGGCCTCGATTGCCAAGGACCGGTCAAACTCGGCCGTCACCTTTCCTTCATCCTCCTGGAAGCGAGTCTCTAAGTTGGCGCTGGCAGCCTTGGCGGCCTGAAGCCTGTCGGCCAGGACTGCTTCCGGGCCTGAGCCTCGGTCAGCTTCTCGGCCACCTCTCTGCACCGAGCTCGGTACTTGGCCACCCACTCTGGGAGTGCACGTCTCGTCATTGGTCCGGACCATGGCATTCGGAGGGTGAGAACCTCGTTGGCCATCTGCAAAGGTCAAGGAGTTAGTCAAAGCTAGATTAAACTGACAAAAAGAAGAACGGTGCAAAGGAAAGTTATTTGGTGCACCGACACGTACGTCGCGTCGAGGATCCTGGAGATGGGCTCGCAATTGAGCTGCTCGCGGAACTTCGGTGGGTGGATCCTCTATAGCAACTACTCTGCCAGTCGTTTGCTGTCCATAGCCAAGAACCTCGGCGGCTGTCGTGGTTCTTTAGCACTGGACCCCGGCCGGGCGACGGTAGTGGGTTGTTGGCTCCGTTCCACCATCGTTTGCCGATCTCTCTTCACCTCCGGCCTCTGGGGCGATCTCTCCCGCCTTCGGCTCGGGAGGGGCTGGGTGTTCGCTCTTAGCCCTTGAGTTGGCTGCCTTCGCCGGCCCGGTGGGGACCGGGGTTTCATCCTTGGCCTCTAGGTCGACTACCTCCCCCGGCTTAGCAGGAGTCGGAGGCTTGTCCTTGGCCTTTCTGCCTGGGCCGACCGGCCCCTTCTCTTCGGTCCTGCCTCTACCATGGCGGGGACATCTCTCACCGGCGACTCGGCCGGGACACTCCCTCGGCTCCTCCACGAGAGCGGTCTCCACGGGAGCCACGGAAGTAGGGGTGTAATTGAGTCGAGACAACTAGCGAGTAGCTCGAGATTGACTCAAAAAATACTCGAAATCGACTCGTTGCTTATCGAGTCGAGCTTGAGCTCAAGCTATTCGAGTAAATTATCGAGCCGAGTTCGAGTATTAAAATACTTGGCTCGAAAAGCTCGCGAGCTTGATCGGGCTTACGTAACTTTTTTTAAAATTTTAAAATTTATCTGATTAGATCAGGCGATCAACGGTTCAGTGGGGCTTTAAGATGAAATTAGAAAAAGTGAAAAACAAACCGTCGTTTGTCTGAGCCAGAAAATGAGGAAAACCAACAGTCACTCGTGAGTCCCTCGCCCTCCAAAATCCTCTTTTGCTAACCTGCTCTTGCTACAATAACCCAGTCAAAACTTGCATAGAGTTATTAATTTATTCCATCTTTGACGAGTCATCGATGAAATCACTATATTAACATTAATCCGCAAGAACATCTGAATCACCAGATTCACCAGAATTACCACGGAGTAAAAAAGGGCCGTGACTGACGCCTCCAGTCGGCGTGAGTGCGTGACTCTGTCCCTCCCTTCGTGTCTCCAAAACCCATCTTCCCTCCGCGGCATGACTCTCGTGACCTCGTCCTTCTCTCCGTGTCCCAAAACCCATCTTCCCTTCGCGACGTGACTCTTGTCCCTATGAACAGGAAGAGGATAGAGCTCATCTCTAAGCGGTAACGAGTAAGCCCTATCTCCATTAAGCCCTATCTTCATAAAGATAATGATAATCTTTGCCTTATCTCTAACAGTGAGAGCTCCTTTGAATTTTTAGTTAAAAAATATTTTATTTTAATTTAAAAATTATTTTTTAAATTTTTATACAGAAATTCGAGCCGAGTCGAGCTCGAGTACATCGAGTATTTTATCGAGCTCGAGCTCAAAATAAAAAACTCGATCGAGCTCGAGTCGAATTTCGAGCTTCAAATTTTAGAGTCGAGCTCGAGCTTGGCACTGTATCGATTCGACTCGGCTTGATTACACCCCGGAAGCCTGGGCCGGCTCGCCCTGGGCCTTCCGCCGAGACTTCTTGGCTGGCCTCACCACCTCGTCGGCCTCCTCCCTCTTCCTTTGGGCTGCAGCCTTCAGTCGCTCGGCGGACAACTTCATCGCTGCACAAGGAACCGACAGTCAGAAAAGAAAAATGAATAGACAAAGAGAATGAGAAGAGCAGATCTCGCGCTCACCAACCGCCGGAGCCAAACCGCCCTCATAGAGGTTGGCCTCGGCCAACAACTCCTTGCAGGGTGGGATTTCGGAGGACGTTAAGCGATCAAAGAGCTCTCAGCCCCTCTCATCCATGGTGGAGTTTTTGTTGGGGCCGATGTTAGGATTCCACCAACTCATCCTCACTCCATCCACATAGGTGAATAGGAAAACGATATTTTCATCCCTTGACTTTAGAGGGGAGGCTAAGTGGTAGGGTCCTTCGGAGCCCAGAGGTAAAAATCCACCATCTATCTTCACTGTGGTGGCAGAGCTTATAGAAGGCTCAGAATAGAGAAATCCTGGCTTCCGAGCCATGAAGGTAGTAGAGGACGACAAAGGCACGAATGATCCGAACCGAGTTCGGAGTCAACTGTGTCAGAATGAGTTCGTACTGTCTAGCAGGTTGAGGACAAATGGGTGAAAGGGAAGGCAGAGTCCACACTTGAAGAAATCATACAAGGCTTCCCGACTGGACTGGCCAGTGTTCACCCTGTCCTCGGGTCCAGGGGCAGACATGCGAATGGTGCTGGGAACCTTATACCTAATCCTAAGGTCTTCTACCTCCTCAGGGATCATCGTGGAGGCCGTCCCCTTCGGTCCTGCCAGGTCAGAGGTGGCAACCGGAAGGGGGGTTGAACGGACTGAGGATGGTGGGGCTGCCTTAGGCGGAGCTACCCTTGGTGGAGGTACCCTAGGCAGATGCACCCTAGGCGAAGATGCTCGGGATGGAGGTTGGACAGCCACCATCGGACGATCGTGGATGGTGACACCACCGACCGACGTCGACGATGTATCAGAGGAACTTCCTCTTCGAGGAGGGGGGACTCACTACGGGCCTCTTGCCCTCCCTAATAGTACGATGATCCATGGACGAAAAAGATGAAAGAAGATGACAAAGAAGGAAGGAGACAATAGAAGACTGACCTGGTGTCGAGAAGGGAGAACGGAAGGTTCGAGACTCTGTGGGTTCAGGACTCAGATGAAAACAACAAGGAAGATGACGAAGGCGCAAGAAGCGCAAAGGGGTGGGCGAGGCAATTTTATACAAAATTTTTGAATCGTTCCGCCCTATGCACTGCCACGCGGTCGCCCGCGTTTGAAGATAACCTCTAGTTGTCAACAATCCCCCCTTTGCCTGAGATATAGCGCCTCGGTTCTACACAGGGAGCGAGATCTACGGCCAATGATGGGACATAAGAGTGGTGGCTTAATGATAACGCTCAACTTTTTTGTCCATCGAGAGATATTCTCTCGACGCGCCCAAAATCGGCTTCACTTTTGCTTCTTAAATATGGAGGGACTTCGAAGAGACCTCGCCTTGGAGAGGCGCGCCCCCGCCTTCGATGATTAATGGCGCGCGAAACCAATAATGATGATAAATTTTTGCGCTCCTTTCGCTCAAGGGTCAACGAGCGCGTGGCCACTTAAGCTTAGGAGGGGGGTATCTGATGTGGCTGGTAGCGCCACGTAGGCGTTAACGGCCAGAGTTAACTGACGGCAGAGACCAAAAGAGGCGGCCCCGACGGCCCTTGTTTCTTTAAGGCGGCCTCGACGCCCCTCTCCTCAGCGGCCCTGCTTCTCAGCAGCCCCCACTCCTCCAAGGCGGTCTTGGCGGCCCCTCTTCTCTAAAGCGGCCCCGCTCCTCAGCGGCACCCTTCTCCAAGACGGCCTCGATGGCCCCTCTTCTCTAAAGCGGCCTCGCTCCTCAGTGGCCCCCACTTCTTCAAGGTGGCCTCGGCGGCCCCTCTTCTCTAAAGTAGCCCTCGCTCCTCAACGGCCCCTGCTCCTTCAAGGCGGCCCTTTCTCAAGGTGATTCTTGCTTCGGAATCGGCCTCAGCACTGGCCGCGGCACCAACCTCCACATCAACTTCTGAACGAGCTACGGTGCCTACGTAGTCCCCCACATGAGCCAGGCACACCAATCACCTGACCCACGCACCCGATGGGATTAGGTCCACTAATCACCTGTCCCAGATCAGGCCCACCTACCATCTGGCTCGCATGTCGATAAAATCAGGCCATCAATCGTTTTCGAGCTCACATAATCACCATGAGTTTAGCAGATAGTCTCTTCCACGGAACTCCACGTGGCTGACCCCTCGAGGGAGACCAAGGGTCCATAAAAAGGTAAGAGGGATCTTAGGCAAGGTAATGCACTCCTAACACTCAGAGAACATTTCAATCTCTGGGCCTTTTCTTACGAGCTTCCTCAAGCTTACGGTTGTACTCCGGTCGCTAACTTGCCCGTCGAAGGGTCCCCGCTGGAATTTTTGGCCCGGGACTTCTTGCAGGTCCCCTGCGATGAAGAAAAGCTTCATCCACAATCCCGCGGAGCCCTCTGATGACCGTTATTGGTGACCAGACATCAACAACCGATGTGATATATAGTCCATTGATTATTGGATTATGTCTTTCCTTTTGGAAGATGGAAAGACTTCCTAGTTCAGTTTCAGAAAATGTCGTTTCTAATATTTTTTTCCTTTTGCACTCATCACTGTTTTGGGGGCCATGAGAAGAAGTTGAGATTCTATCTTTCCATCTCGGTGTTATTTACAGAGTAAATGGAGCACTGCTTTGACTTGCATGGTTGGTTCACACTTGAAAAACTGATTGTCACTTAATGTGAGATTCCATGTAAGCTGGCAGAATATCATTTCAACTTGCCTCTTTGGTATTTGGGCATGCTAAACTCCAGTGTGCCATCTTGTGCAAGCTTACTGATATTTTTCCTCCTAACTGGTAATTATAATATATATGACCTGTTTTACTTAAGAGCATGCAAGGTATCCTACGTTCTAGAAGCCTTTGGGACTTGAACATTCCATTACTTACTGACCGCATATGGACAGGATGAACCTTTGTTTGATTACATTATGTTAGCTATTTACATGCTGTCACTCAATAAATCTGATCAGTTCTTCAGTTGAATGCTGCATGCTCCTGAACTCAGATGAATTTAGAGTTTGATGTTTCATTTTTTTTTTGATAGCCTTCCTTTTCTTTTTTCACTTATTATGTATGAGCTGCTGCTGTAATTTCCTTAAATGTCTTTTCTTTATTATTTTATGTTAGATTGAACAAGCTCAATAAGGAGGTCAAGAAAAGGGGTGGTGGATTTGCCAAGCTGTGCAGTCTTTCTCCAGCACTGCAACAATTTGTTGGTGAATCTGAGTTAGCCAGAACTGAGGCAATGCTCATAGAATATAGTGTTTATATATATATATATATATATATATCAAATTTTCACATCAATTCAGTTGAAAAGTGAGAAACTTTCAGGTCCTCAATATTCTAAGTTACATGTTTTACTTAAATGGTTTCAGGTTGTGAAGAAACTATGGGCTTATATTCGTGAGAACAGTCTGCAAGATCCAAACAATAGGAGAAAGATAATATGTGATGAAACACTGCAAAAACTTTTTAATGTTAACTCCATTGACATGTTTCAAATGAACAAAGCCTTGTCGAAGCATATTTGGCCTTTGACTTCTGAAGATGGTAATTCTGAACCAACTTTGCTGGAGTATTATAATTTTGCTTCCCTTAAAAAAAAAGGGTTTGTGGGTGCATGCATACCAAATACAAGCACATTTTTTACTGAGGTCTGAGGCTTAATGCCTCAAGGATGATACATGAAGTTTTTGTTTCATGGCTTGAGGCTTTCGTTTTGCCTAATCAAGAGACTAATGCCTTACTTTATGCATCCACCTTTTAAAACCTTGGTTTAACTTGGATATATTACTTGACTGATATTTGTTATACTATTTTTTAGGAGGCCCAGCAACTACAGTTAAGTCAGAACCCAAGGACAAACAGCATAAAAAAGAAAGAGAAGGTTAGGGAATGGTGTTCTTTTGTTATGTTAGTGCCATCAACAAAATGTAGTAATAGCACGATATCACTTATTGTACTAATCAAATTCTGATAAGGTTGCTATGGACAGGAAAGCGGCAAAAGGGAGGTTCTTCTGGTCTTCTTGCACCCCTTCCACTTACGGATGATCTGGTGAAGTTTATTGGCACTGGTGAAAATACATTATCTAGGTCTGATGTCGTGAAAAGGATGTGGGAGTATATAAAACAGAACAATCTGCAGGTATTTTGTTGTACTACTTGTTCATATGTTATATAGTTACTGGTTAGATAATTAATTCCATGAGAAATACAATGGTGTCTGCTGTTGTATTGTCCATTCGAAATAAGAATAGCTCTTTGAATTGTTGCATTTTTATAAGTTGTTGATGGAATATATAATCTTCATATTTTAGGGTTTAGATGTGGACTTCGCTTCTCTGACCGACCTAAGTGATACATGTACGCACAAGAATAATGTTGACAATTCAAAACCATGATTCTTAGGGAAGCTACCTGAATCCAATATATGCATCCATACCAAGTAAAAAATGCATAAAATATCAATGCCCAAAAAGAAAAAGAAAAAGAAAAAAGGCAAAGGAAAGAAAGAAAATAGAGTCATGTATACATCACAACAATAGTAATGCGATAGTGATGTCTTTAAACTCAAGCTGACCATACAGTCAGACATAGCAGAATACTCATTCATATCCTCCTCTGTTCAAAGGATGGATAAAGAAAATTACCATGTTTACATTAACTCTAGTTGTTTCAGCATGAACATAAATGGATTCAACATATAAATATGGTTTGATTCTAGGTCAACTTAAAGATTGCTACTAAAATAATTATACAAATTGGATAATATAACCTGAATTCATCATGAAGATAAGAAGATGATTGTCTTCAAGCTGTGCAAAAATTCATATCAGTCTTCAGATAATATATCTATATCTGGTATCAGTATCTAGGATGCCTGTTTTTCTGGTTAATTTTTGTTTGGAATTGGGTACAATCAAATTGTGGGACAATTCATCCACTTTGTAGTTTATCACTATGTAGCTGTGACATCTCACTACCCAACTGCTGCCACAAGCCAAAGTGAGAAGCTGGTCCACTTCAGAGTAGGGCCAAAGTTTCACCTTTGCTAATGTCTCAAGCTTCGTTTGGTATCTCTATTGATGGAAGAGCTTTTGCAAATAGAGCTTTTGAAAAAGTTATTTACTGTGTAATTATATTTTACAAATGCTATGACAGTTTAATATTTATTTGGTAACCAAATTCAGAAAGTATTGCTAAAATAAAAACGATAAAAGATATTGCATAATATTTTCAACAGTCTAATCTATTAAAAATCATTATTATACATTATTATTAGCTTATAAATTATTCTAATAATATTATAAAATAATAATATTATATTTATAATATTATATTCAAACATATTCAAAATGATATCCTATGGTGTATGTTATTTGCAGATGATATAGTGTTGATTGATGAAACTAAATCTGGAGTAAATGCTAAGCTAGAGATTTTGAGGGAGACTTTAGAATCTAAAGGTTTTAAGATTAGTAGAATTAAAACTGAATACATGAAATGCAATTTTAGTGGAGTAGAAATATAAATGAAGAAACAGTGAAGATTGCAAGCCAAGAGATATCAAGGAGTGAAAATTTTAGGTATTTTGGGATCAATTATCCAACAAGAAGGTGAAATAGGTGAAGATGTGAATTATAGAGTTAAAAGCAGGATGGATTAAGTGGAGGAGTGCTTTGGGAGTATTGTATGATTGGCACATTCCATTAAAATTGAAAGAAAAATTCTATAAAATGCTATTAGGCCAGCTATGCTATATGGAACAGAGTGTTGGGCAATATTGAAACAACATGTGAATAAATTAAGTATAACAGAAATGCGTATGTTAAGATGGATTTGTGGTAAAACTTTAAAAGATAGAATTAGAAATAAACATATAAAAGAAATGATAGGAGTAGCCCTAATTGAAGATAAAATGAGAGAAAATTAATTATGGTGGTATGGACATATGCAACGTAAACCTTTAGATGCTCCAGATCGAAAGTGTTCTTTTAACAATTCATGGTAAGGATATAAGTAGAGGTAGACCTAAACTAATATGAACATAAATAATTAAAAAAGATATTTCTATTTGTAATTTAAATGTCTACTTGGTCCTGAATAGAGTAAGTGGAGGAAAGATTCATGTAGCCGACCCTATGTAGTTGAAAAAAAGGCTTAGATGAGTTGAGTTGAGGCCGATCCAATGTAGTTGGAAAAAGGCTCAGATGAGTTGAGTTGAGTTGAATATTAAAATATAGCATATTATAGCATTAGAATATGGTATAAGAAAATATAATAACATTCTAATATAGTAGTGATTATAATATATATTTTGTTATTGTTTAATTATTATATTATAATAGATAAATTTGTTTACATTCGGATATAGCTAAAGTTTAAATCCGGTCATCTCCCCTACCCTTAGATCCACACGGTTCGTGGATCCCAAAGATGAAAAGGATGGAAAAAGTGGGATGGCTTTGGGATTCGTGTGGATCTAAGTTGAAGAAAGTGATCGGTTCTATATTTGGTTGCATTCAAATGTAGCCAAGTTTATCTCATATTATAATATATTATAAAATTTATGATAATTGATGAGGCCAAATCCTACTGGCTCTAGTTAAGCGGTGCATGATAACCCATCCCTTGTCAAATGTCATCCCAAACGTTTGACAGGACTACACGGGAAAAACATAGTTGACAAATTGGATGGAGGCACACCTTTGATAAGATAGGGTAGACATGCTCTACCTAATTGACGAAGCCATCAACCACCTGCGGAGAGTGCCGTTCATGGTAGTCCGTACTATTCCATCTAGAGATCGAGCCCATTATGGCAAAACATGTGGATACGATCTAGGTGATTAGCACAATCCCATTACTAAATTTGAAAAGTGTCTATAAAAGGTCCATTTGGGTATAAGCAAAACAACCACAATATGGCTTCCTTTTTGTCCTAAAAATCAAGTGAGCCAAGAAGCCATTTTCCTTCTTATATCCTCTTCATATGCCTTAAGGCTGCAAGGTCCATCTTTGGCCATCTTATACTCTCTACTGATTTGAGCATCAGAAGACCTTTGCTAAGAACCCCTTGACATTGCTTACACTTTTTTCCTTTATTGCAAACATCCCACTCTAGTCACCTAAGTCCTCTTTTTTAACTGCATCATCTCTCTTATTCCTGAATTATCAACCTTATCATCATCCTTATTGACACATGGGGTTCTATTATTGTAACCCAGTACCATCAGATTGGTGTCATCTATAGGAAATGAGAGGAAAGCCATGCCTCCTAAACCCAACAAGAAAGCTTCACTAGCAATAATGGTGCTGCTCAATCCAAATTAAGGATCAGATCTCCTTCAATCCCTCTAGAAGCCTTTACTATTGCATAGTTTACTTAACTGCAGCAACAAGTGGAGGCACTCGCTATGCTAGTTTGGACCTTGGTCCCTTGGCTAGTGCAACCAACAAAGCGGGTGCCACTCGTGCACCCAATGTCACCACAATAGTCTTTCAGAGCCAAACCTTGAGGGCACCTTGGATGTGAAGATTCATGGCAAGGAGAGATTATGGGCCACGAACAAAGCCAGCACCGTTGAGTCTCGCATTGCTCCCAGAAGGGTGAGATGTGATCTTGAGATGAGGTGACAATTCAAAGCCATTGATAGGTGCCTTTAGGGTCAT
Organism: Calamus simplicifolius; assembly: GCA_900491605.1. NCBI lineage: Eukaryota > Viridiplantae > Streptophyta > Magnoliopsida > Arecales > Arecaceae > Calamus > Calamus simplicifolius. Next base: position 414,451 of record UESW01005092.1, on the reverse strand, counting down.
GATGAGAAAAGTCTAGAGAAAACCCAATCCCTTGGATGACCTCAACTTAAAGGTTGATTCACCATTTATGGAGGAGGTTATGAGAGAACCTCTTCCCCCCACATTCAAAATACTATAGCTAGAGCAATTCAATGGTACTTGTGACCTAAGGATCACCTAGAGACCTACAAAACCCTTATGATAGTTCAAGGGGCCCCAGATGCTATCATGTGTAGTGTTCCCCACCATCAAGCACATAGACAAGGAGGCACTAAAATTTCATATATTTGATAGAAAATGTATTAGTAGAGTTAAATGCTAAAGAACCTAAGCCTGTTGATGTCGAAAAACTGATGGCAACCAGGCCATTTGTATGTATGCTGTGCTGGTTTGGGTCTCATACAACTAATAGCATTTTGAGCAACAAGCTAATATTTTTGAAGTTTGCAAGCCCTTTGTTTTTGACTTATATATATATCTGTGAATCTCATAGGTGCTAAAGCTATTAGCATTGCTTAGCTTTTTATCAACATCTTCCCAACTTACCTAAATAAGGAATTTGTTGCCTACTGAATATAATAAAAATTAATAAAGGAAAACATCTGTACAAGAATGTGATGGCGTCAATCTCCATGTTTGATAAGTTTTTTCATTGCCTGGAAGAAACCATCTAAAATCTCATATATTAAGTTTCAGTTATAAGTGCATCCAATGTTTGCATGGAACATTTTTCGAACTGTGCGCACTATTTGCTGGCATTCCATATCCACTCATAGTTGGTGCAGCTAACATTTTTCTTTTATTATTATGGTCTTTGTTGTATTCCTTGATAACCCAGGTAAATCTTCTTGGCTCTATGCTTGTTTGTTTTCTCTCTAATTAACTTTTTCTGTCATCTGTGGAAGGATCCTGCTGATAAGAGAAATATTATATGTGATGAGAAGCTGAAGGAACTGTTCAAGGTTGATTCTTTTAGAGGCTTCACAGTCTCCAAGTTGTTGGCTGCTCACTTCATCAAGACAAAGTAGTGAGATTCCCCTTTTGCTATCTCTGATGAACCCCAGGAGGTGGGCAATTTTGTTTGCAGTGTAGTTCTAGTTTGCCCTTTTTGTTTATATATAGTTTAACTTGTTTTGGACTATCCTGGAGAGTGGCAAAGAATAGAAGTGAAATCATTTGTTCATCTCTTTATCTAATGGAATATAAATAGTGAAGTATTTAACATCTGGATTTTTAGCATCAAATTATATCACTTGCATTCCATCTGTTCGAGAAATGAAGAAAAATGTCTTCCTGTTCTTGTGTTCGTTTGCACGTCAAATTGTGTGGGAATAACTGCGGAAGTATATAAATTCCTGACATAAATCCCAGGATATTGAGAGGCAAATATCTCTGTTTTGATCTGGCTTTATGATCCAGGTTTCAGCAGCTGCCGAATCCTTCCATGTTAAAAAGAAAATTAAAGAGAGAGAAACTAGGAGAAATAAGGGATTAAATTTTTCTCTAGGGGCCAGAAATTTTCCTGCTCATTCTTCTCCCTATTCCTAGCATCCATATGTTGATTTCCTATTGTCATGGATGGTCATGGTCAGGTTTCAGTTACGTGTCTACTATTATTTACCCTGAAAAACAAAGGTGTAGCACTGATATATCTTTACTGAAAATTTGCGGTAAATTTCTATGCAAAATAATTTCCAACTTTTCAGATATAAATTCCAATGGCTTCATTTTTCTATGTAGGCAGAACTTCCGAAATTAAGGTGAGTTGGTCAAGACAATGTGGCACTGGTTGTCTCACTCACTGTGAAGGGATTATGGACACTGTTCTCATGAAACAAAAGAATTTTTTCTTATTAAATGTTACTTTGGATGATTTGAATCTAACTATATGGTATTGAGCTAAACAGTCAAAGGTGCAACCATTAAACATACGTCGAATTGGAAGTTGACCTGGAGACCAATCAATGCGTGATGTGTTGAACGGATGTTAAGATTGTGAATTTGACGCTAAAAGGTTCTTATTTCCATATAAATTGTGCACGGCGATATGTAATTTGTCTCTTTTTAGCTGCCGAGATAAAGATGAGCATCTTGAAAGGTTCCTGCAACAGATTGCTTTACAGCGATGATAACATTCGTAGCACGTCTTGCCCAATTATCATTTTTGGTCTTGTTTATCGATTCACCTTACCTATTAACTTGCCATATCCACTGAAGCAAGCATTGTTAAATTGCTTTGCACGCTATCAATGTGAGCTTTTTTTGAGGGATTTTCAATCTGAATTTATCTGGATTTTTCGTTATCTTTTGTGCCGATGAGATCTTTTTTTCCTTACCTGGAGAGATGTTTTCTATTTACTTGTAATACATAAACTGCATTTTCACTTCTCTTTTGTCCTTTGATGATATATTTTATATGGTAAGTCTTCAGGAATTGAATATATCTTTGGGCTTGGATTATTGTACAAAGCCTCATTTCACAATCACTTAAGAAAAAAATTTGTGCACCATGCGCGCCTATGCGCTCATGTGCCCACTCATGCGGTATGAAAAAAATTAAATAGTTTGGTTGCAGGCGTATGTGGATTATCACCGTCCGCGATGTGCATGTCCTGCACTTTTTGCGGTGCAAAGACGTTTCCATCTCTTTAAATTGCATTTTGAGTGCTTTGAATTCTTAACTGATTCTAGGTGTCCTCAAGCCGAAGTGCACTTTTGGTTCTTACTCCCAACTTTCATCACATCATTCAGTACCATAGCACCATGAATAATGACTAGGTAATCCATAATGATTTTAAAAATTAAGGGCTCAATGTTGAACCTTGTTCGTTTTTTCTGCGCATTGTTGTTTAACAAGAATACCAGCAAGAATGATTGAACCATACCGAATTGGTTCAAGATGAATGCAGTACCAAACCGACTTAGAACCTATGGTTCGGGATTCTATTGGAGATAATCCATAAGTTAAGATCTTTTGATTTATTTGACTGATATGCTACTGATTTAGTATAATGCGCTCTGTATTAGTTTAGTTCCAAAATGGTCCCAGCTTTTGATATGATGAACATTGCTGCTATTTTTTTTTTCTTTGGCTTATAAAACTCATGGTATTTCCTCATGTTCTTTCAAGTTTGGAGTTTGGACACCATATTTAGATTTTCACCGTCCATATTTGTATATTCAACTGCTTAAGCTAGACTGCTAGAGATTAGCTTGCTGGCTTACGTTATGTAAAAAACCTACTTGGTTTTTTGACAGTTAATTAAATCGTTATTCTATATTCTATGTTTTATCATACAAGGACTAGCTTATGATTGATTCCACAATTATCGGTATTCTGTTATTCCCTATTGTTGTCGCCAAGACACTTCCTTGATCGTCGGTAAGTCTTTGATCATCTTCTTCGACAGATCAGAGATTCTTCGATAGGCTTCTTTTGATCGGAAACTTGCAAAAAGTCAAGACGGAGGATTCCGGCGGAGATCCTTTGACGCTCAAGTTAGTATTCTGGACAACAACCCTAAGCTTTAAGGAAAGTTTGAGTACAAAGGAGTCTCTCTATGTGAGTGTGTAGGTGTCTCTTACTTGGTCAAAGGTCCCTCTTACCCATTTATGGGAGTTCGTGGAACTTATGTATTAACCCATTTAATGATTTTGATGAATAATAAAAACCATGAGTATATCTCTCTTACGTTACTAATAATTTTGATTAAATATTTTAAAATTTAAATATTTAATTAATCAAAATTTAAAGAAAAATTATGTTTGAATATATGTCTAGTGCAAGTGTCAAGTTTCAGACATTAGCAGATTCTAAATGGATTAGAACTGACTCCAGAGCGTATCGGAACTGTTTGGCACTTTCGCACGGATTAGAGCCGACTCTGCAGAGGTTAGAGCCGACTCTAATCGAAAGATAGAGAACCTCATTTCTGCGTCAAATTAGAGCCGATTCCTATAGAATTAGAGCCGACTCTAATGATAAAACAGAGATTTTTTGAGGCACAATTAGAGCCGACTCTCGCATTTGTTAGAGTCGACTCCAGCATGAAAAGATGTCGATCCCATGAAAAGCCAGAGCTGACTTCACGATGAGCAAATGTTACCATTTCGAGCATCCTAACTTAGAGCCGACTCTAGACCAGATTAGAGCCGACTCTAATCTGTTAGAGGCGGATTTCAGATGTGTTAGAAACGACTCAAGAGATTGTCTTTTCTCTAACAAACTTCAACGGCTCTTTCCTCTTTTGTGCTAAATATATCCATAAGTACATTTAACGGTTAGTTTTTATCCAAAGATGGATTAAAAGGAAATTATAAAAGAGGAGATATCCTGACCGTTTTGACACGATAAAAAATAGAAGAAAGAGAGAAAAATCAAAAAGGAAAAAGCTCAGATCTGAAATCCTTTGATCGAAAAGAGTTTAGAGAAATCTAAAGCATTCAAAAGCCTACTTTGAGGGATTTCTATCAAATCAAAAGGAGTAGCAAAGAGCCCTAGTTTCAAAAGCCTCTACATCAATGTTTCTTCCAAAGCTTCAATCCTATCTTGAGGAAGATCATCCAAGAGAAAAAGAAGAAAAGAAGAAAACCCAGCTTCAAAAATCTTTTAAATCAGCACTTCTATTTCTATCTTGTTTAGATTGCCTATTTGCTTATTTGAGAAGCTGAATCTCTATTGTAACCTTACTCTTATTACATTTGGTTACTGATTCAAATAGGTGATTGAATCAAGGGAAGGCAGATTAGCCTTGTGCAAGCTAGGTAGCTTGTGGTAGGTTTTGTGCTAGTGAGCCTGTGAAAACCGGTTGGATTTGTTGTGATCCCGTTGTTAAAACAACAAGTTTGAGTTGTGAGCTTATAAAACAACTCAGCTGTAATCAGGGAGATTATAGTGTGAGCGCAAGAGTTGCTTGGAGTGGATGTAGGTGTAGTTAACACCAAACCACTATAAATCTTTGTATTTGTCGTGCTTGTCTTTTTTTTTTTTCTTTACTCTATTCTTATATTCTACTTTGCATTCTAAGCACCACATTCATTGCATTTATCATTGTGCACTATCACTTTGTAAAATTATTTTTAAGCACCAAATTTTTTAAGAACCCAATTCACCCCCCCCTCTTGGGTTGCCATCTGGGTTAATAATTGGTATCAGAGCTAGTGCTCATCCTTTCTTGATCTAACAATCATGAGCTAAAGATTCAAATGGCAGCTCAAGTTGGTTCTTCTTTTTCTGAAGGATAATCCACAAATCATTCACCTTTGTTTAATGACACAAATTATTCATATTGGAAAGCTAGAATGAGATATTCATTCAAACTTTAGACTATGATTTATGGAGTGTCATTGTCAATGGTCCTAACACTTCCACATACTTAGTTGATGAATCCATTATTCCTAAACCCGAAAGGGATTGGAATAAGAATAATTAAAAAATGGCCCAGCTCAATGCCAAGGTCATGAATGTCCTATACTACTCCTTGGATGCAAATGAATTCAATAGAATATCTACTTGCATCTCAGCCAAGGAGATATGGGATTGATTAAAAGTTATCCATGAGGGTATCAACCAGGTTAAAAAGTCTAAGATTAACATTCTTGTGCATAAATATGAACTCTTTAACATAGATTAAAATGAGTCCATCACTTGCATGTACACTAGATTTACTGATATGGTGAATGGATTAAAAAGTCTTGAAAAAACTTATACTAATTTTAAGCTTGCTCGAAAAATTCTTAGGTCTCTTTCAAGAGCATGGAAAGCCAAAGTAACAGCTATCCAAAAAGCCAAAGATTAATAGTTTACCTTTGGAGGAGCTCCTTGAATCACTCATTTCCTATGAACTCACAATGAAGCAACATCAAGAAGAAGATGTAAAGAAGAAAAGGATAATTGCACTAAAGGCTTGAAAAGAAAATGAGCAGCAGTGAAGAAGATGAAGACGATAAAGACACTGTTCTTCTTGCAAGGAAGTCTAAGAAATTTATGCAAAGAAGAAGGCCATTTCACAAAAGAAAAATTAGTATCAAATTGGAAGGAGATAAGAAAAAGATAAGGAGAAAGATAAAGATCCTGTGATATGCTATGAATGTAAAAAGCTCAGACATTACAAATTTGAATGTTCTCAGCTCAAAAAGGAATTTAGAAAGAAAAAGAAAGCGTATGTTGCAACATGAAGAGATAATGATGAATCTTCATTCGAATATAAATAATAAAAGTTGCCATATATGTCTTATGGCCAATGAAGAAGTAAGTTCTGAAACTTTCATTTATGATTTTACAATTGATAAACTTTTTGATACTTTTAATGAATTGCTTAGTGATTTTAAAGTATTGAGAACTAAGAAAGAGTCTTGAAAACTAAAAATTTAAATCTTCTCAAAAAGAAAGATGAACTTGCCATTGAATTTGAAAAAATAAAATATGAAAAGCAAGTTTTAGGAAAAAAAGAAAAATATAATTTTTGCTAAAATCAAAATTTAAAAATAAACTTAAAAAATAAAGAATATTATTGATAAATTTACTTATAGCTCAGAAAAACTTAATTTGCTTTTAAATGATCAAAGAGCTATTTTTTATAAGGCTGGTTTGGGATACAAACCACACAAGAAATAAAAACTTGTTAACAATTTCTTTGTAAAGAAATTAGCTGAAAATGATATTTCTATTTTTGTTATGGTAAGAAAGGTCATAAATTCTATGTTTACAATCATAAGATTTCTCATATAAATGCTAGTTATAGAGGTAAAATGATTTGGGTTCCAAAAGAAACTATATTTGCTGCTACTAACCATGAAAGACCCAAGAAGGCTTGGATACCTAAACATAAGATATGATTGCTTTGCAGACGTGTCTTGCAGCCAAAGAAATAAAAAGAAAATGATATCTTGACAGCGGCTGCTCAAGACACATAATGGGTGACAAAAATCAATTCATCATACTTAAAGCTAAAAAAGGTAGAGTGGTGACCTTTGGAGATAATGGTCAAGGTCATATCATGGGCATTGTTAAAATTCAAATCACTCCATCCACTTTTATTCAGAATATTTTATATGTTGATGGCTTGAAATATAATTTGATTAGCATTAGCCAACTATGCGATAAAGGTTTCAAAGTTTTCTTTGAAGTATCTTTTTACACAGTATCTAATCCCATTGACAATAGCATTATCTTTGTTGAAAATAGAAATGGCAATGTATACTTAATTAACTTGGATAATTTATCTAAAGTAACCATTCTCTAATTGCTGATAATGCTAAGGTAAATGAGATTGGGTGGCTATGACATCGTAAATTAGGCCATGTAAGCACACACTTGATTTCAAAATTGCTTAGAATGGATTTGGTTAAAGGTTTTCCAAAATTAGATTTTGAAAACAATAGGGTTTGTGATGCATGTCAATTTGAAAAAAAACTAAAAATTCTTTCAAATCCAAAAATATTGTTTCAACTTTTAGGTCACTCGAGCTACTACACATGGACCTTTTTGGACCTACTAGAACCACTAGTTTAGGAGGAAAGAAATATGGTCTTGTGATAGTAGATGATTACTCTAGATTACTTGGGTATTATTTTTAGCTCACAAAGATGAGATTTTCTTGATATTTCTGAAATTCTTCAAGAAAGTCAAATAAAAAAAATACTACCATAGTATCTCTTAAAAGTGATCATAGGATTGAATTTGAAAATCATTTGTTCGAAGATTTTTGCATTGAAAATGGTATCTATCATAATTTTTTAGCACCTAGGACACCTTAACAAAATGGATGGTAGAAAGAAAAAAAGGATTTTAGAAGACATGGCCCGTACCATGCTATGTGAAAGCCAACTCCCAAAATATTTTTGGATGAAAGCCATAAACACAGCATGTTACATTCTAAATAGAGCCTTGATTAGACCAATTCTTAAGAAAACTCCCTATGAACTATGGTATGGTAGGAAACCCAACATTAGTTATTTTCATGCATTTGGTTGTAAATGTTTCATTCATAACAATGGAAAGGATAACCTAGGAAAGTTTAATGCTAAGTCAGATAAAAGTATATTCTTAGATTATTCCACATCTAGTAAAGCATTTAGAGTGTTCAATAAGAAGTATTTGATTGTAGAAGAGTCAATTCATGCAGTGTTTGATGAATCTTTAGCATCAAGTTCTGAAAAGAAAGATGATGAGGAAGGTACTAATATCTTTGGAAGAAATTTTAAAAATAGAATGTTGATGTATCTTTAGATCATGAACCTAAAGCTAAGGATGATGACTCACCTAAGGATGGTGATGTTGATATTACTCGTAATGATACGGATCTACCTAGAGATTGGAGATATACTTATGGTTATCCAACGGACCTAATCATAGGTGATCCATCTCAAGGAGTAAGAATTAGATCATTCATGAGAAATATCAATAATCATCTTGCATTTTTGTTTTATATAGAGCCAAAATAATTAAAAAGGCTGAAAATGATAGTTATTGGATGTTAGTCATGCAAGAAAAATTAAATCAGTTCACCAGAAATAAGGTATTGACCTTAGTTGATAGACCCAAAGATTATTCAGTTATAGGATCCAAATGGGTATTTAAAAATAAGTTAGATGAAGATGGCATTGTTGTTAGAAATAAGGCTAGGCTAGTTGCAAAATCATATAATCAGAAAGAAGGTATCGATTTTGATGAAACCTTTGCATCTGTTGCTAGATTAGAAGCCATAAGGTTGTTACTTGCATTTGCATGTTGCATGAACATTCATTTATTTCTGATGGATGTAAAAAGTGCATTTTTAAATGATTTTATAAATAAGAAAGTTTATGTTGAACAACCACTTGGTTTTGAAGATCATGAATTCTCAAATCATATTTTTAAACTACACAAAGCACTTTATGGTTTGAAACAGGCACCTAGAGTATGATAGGCTTAGTAAATATTTGATTGAAAATGATTTTTCTAGAGAAAATATTGATAAAACCCTATTTTTGAAAAGAAAAAAAATGATTTATTAGTTATACAAATTTATGTTGATTGACATAGTATTTGGTGTTACTAACAATCTTCTTTGTCAAGATTTTGCAAAGTTAATGCAGAAAGAATTTGAAATGAGCATGATGGAAGAACTGAATTTCTTCCATGGACTTCAAATCAAACAAGAAAGAGAGAAAATTTTCATTAACCAAACAAAATATACAAAGAAAATTCTTAAGAAGTTTGGTATGAAAATTGTTAAACCTCTTGGCATACCAATGAGTCCTTCATGCAAACTCGATAAAGATGAGGATGGTAAGAAAGTAGATCAAAAGCTTTATAGAGGTATGATTGGTTCTCTACTTTATTTAACAGCTAGTAGACCTGATATTATGTTTGCTGTATGTTTATATGCTAGATATCAATCTGATCATAAAGAATCTCACTTAATTATTGTAAAAAGAATTTTCAGATATCTAAGTGGAACTAAAAATATAGGATTATGGTATTCTAGAGACTCACCATTTAATTTAATTGCATATTCTGATTCTGATTTTGCTGGTTATAAACTAGATAGAAAGAGCACAAGTGGTGCATGCCAATTCTTGGGCAGTAACTTAATCTCTTGGTTTAGCAAAAAGCAAAATTCTTATCAACTGCTGAAGCTGAATATGTTGCAGCTGAAAGTTGCTATGCTCAAATCCTTTGGATTAAGTAACAACTTGAAGATTATGGCATCACACTTGATAGGATTCCAATTAAGCGTGATAACACTAATGCAATAAATTTGATTAAGAACCAAACACATAGAGATTAGACATCATTTCATTAGAGAACATGTTGCTAAAAATGATGTTTGTCTTGATTATGTGTGTACTGATGAACAATTAGCTGATATATTTATAAAACCCTTAAGTGAAGAGAGATTTTGTTATCTTAGAGGAGAATTAGGAGTTTGTGATCCATTAGAATAGATTTAAAACCCCTAAGAATGATTATCTAGATTTCTTGAAAAATCATCTAGATGTTTAATTTCTTGATCCCCATGTTTTAAGGAAAGTTAATCTAGAGTTTGATGCTTAGATTGACAAGTTTCAGATTCTTTGAAAGTTTATTTTTTATTGAAACTGTTGTGGAGCTGACTCTATTGGAGTTGGAGTCAACTCTAGTTATTTGGTCTCTCTGTTTGCTCATTAGGGCCGACTCTAGCTACTGTCGGAGCTGACTCTATTTTGAGCACTGACTGTTATAGCGATTTAGAGCCAATACCTCGCTTTGCGGGAGCCGACTCTAAGTGGTCCCTAGTCGATATATCTAGGACAAATCGACACTTCTTCAAGCTAAATTGTCTCCAAAATCTTCCAAAATTCTCTCACTTCTCTCAAGCTTTCAAAGATCCTTGATTCTCAACTCCCTTGATTCAATGGCCCCCAAACTCCGAGCTTCCCATTGGAGTCGCCGTCACCACTGGGAGATGGTCCGTGCGATGTCTGGCGAGGCCACCCTCTCCAAGCACTCCTTCAACCTATTCCTCCTTCACTAAGTGCTATGCCTACTCCTCCCTCATCTCAAGTCAGTTTTTTGGCTAGAAAGGCTATCACCATAAGAAGAAAAGGTAGATTTTGATTTTTTTACTTAGATGGATTTGATATTGGGAGATTATTAAGGAATATGAGTTGTAAGAGAGTTTGTTCACTAGACGTCCCTACCTATCCTACTCTTGTTAGAGTTTTATAACAATATCAATAGAGGAGATGGCGGATTAGTAAGCTATGCGAGGGGCATCCGAGTCCATATTACTTCAAAAATTTTGGATAATATTTTGAAAATACCTATGGTTGGGATGATTGCTAATCAACACAGTGATAAAGATAAAGCTTTGTCAAAAATGTTAGGAAGAGAGGTCATTGATTTTGAGAAAATTATGGCCAATTGGTTATCTTTGGAATTAAGACTTCTTCACAACATCTGCAGTAGGATCTTATCTCCAAAACTGAAAGATTTGAATATGTTTCTGAAAGAATGTGGTCATCATGGATTGTGTTATGATTGGACATCATTAAATTTGGTTGGTATGATGATTGGTTACATGGCAGAGGTTGCGAATAAGAAGAGGTCCATCCTACCATATGGGATGGTTTTGATATTGATTTTTAGAAGCCAAGGGGTAAACATTTTGAAGAATGAGCCTTAGAAAAAGCTAATGCATACTGACTAGTACAGCGTCTCCACTCTTTACCGAATGGGCTTTAGAAAGTTAAATGGCCAATGGCAAAGAAGAAGACAATCTGATGTGCCTTTACCAATGAGAGGAGTAGAGCAGCGGATGATGATGATGATAATGTAGAGGAGGTCCCTGGGCCTTCAGCAGTTGGACCCTCTGCTCCTGAACCTTCTTATGCCCCACCTGCACCGAGTTCTTCAGCACCTCCACCGGCAACACCCTCTGAATCTTTCCCTGTTTTCTCTTTTTCACTCTAGATCAGCTATTGCAAATTAAAGAAGTTATAAAATCGCATTGGCTGAGAAAGAAGAAAGAATTAAAGAGAATTTGCGAGATCAGCTTTTAAGCATTAGGCAGCTGGTTTATATTTTGAAAGAAAAAGTTGATAAGATTGAAAGGTCAATCAATACTTCTGCTGATGTTTTGAAGGCAGATTTGCAAAATATCTTTAATAAAATCAAGGGATTGCTAATGATTCTGATGTCTTCTCCGACACCACTGCTAAACTACAAGTTAATATAGAGAAGGCAGAACCAAGGTTGAGGAATTGATCAATGAATTTTGCAAAACTCAAAAAGATGGAATGTGAAAGATTCTAACTGAATTAAAGAAACTTCTTTCTGTCAGTTTGAAGTGAAGATCCCTTCCTTTCCTATTGATCAAGCCAATCCAGCCAATCAATTCAATCCAATCTATCTTAGCTTATCTTTAGATATTAGGACTTCATATTTTATATTTAAAAATTTGCTGAAAGTTAGGTTATGTTGTTGTTTTTGATTTTAGCTTGTACTTAGGATTGTTAAATTATGTTATGTTATCTTGTCTTATGTTTATTTTACACTTTGTTTGTATTTTCACTTGACTTATACTTGATCCTTTGTAATCAATGGATGTGAATGCAATGTATGAACTTTTCATAACTCACTGAAATTCCTTTGATCTTTTTGAAATTATGCGATGTGTAATTCTTATTTTGGTTGATTTAGATCCTAATCTGAGTAAGGACTACCCTATGCTCCTTTACTTTTTTGTTGATGACAAAAAAGGGAAAGAGTTGTATATGCATATAGACTTCAAATAGTATGCACATATAAAGGGGAAGTTATCTTACTCAGGGGAAGCCTATTTGAGTTGATAAGAGCCTATTTGAATTGATAATTTGAATTGAGTTTTGAGATTTGAAAAGTATGAATCATTGGATACAAATTGTTGATTTCTTGGAATAGTTGAAATGAATTATGTTAAAGTTTTGATAAATATCACTCTGATTAAAGAAGTTATTTATAATACTACTTATGCCGAATTGGTTATGCATATATTCAATGTTTTTGTCATCATCAAAAAGGAAAGATTGTTGACCCATTTAATGATTTTGATGAATAAAAACCATATGAGTATATTTCTTATATTACTAATGATTTTGATTAAGTGTTTCAAAAATTTAAATATTTAATTAATCAAAATCAAAAGGAAAATTGAGTTTGAATCTATGTCTAGTGTCAAGTGTCAAGTTTCAGGCATTAGAGTTGACTCTAAATGGATTACAGCCGACTCTGGAGTGTATCGAAAATGTTTGGTACTTTCGGCATGGATTAGAGCTGACTCTTGCAGAGGTTAGAGTCGACTCTAATCGAAAGACAGAGAACCTCATTTCTGCATTAAATTAGAGCTGATTTCTGTAGGAAATTAGAGCCGACTCTAATGATAAAACAGAGACTGATTTTTTGGGACACAATTAGAGCTGACTCTTGCATTTGTTAAAGTCGACTCCAGCACGAAAAGATGTCGACCCCATGGAAAGCCAGAGCTGACTTCACGATGAGCAAATGTTACCATTTTGAGCATCTCGACTTAGAGCCGACTCTAATCTATCAGAGGCGAATTTAGATGTATTAAAGATGACTCCAGAGCTTGTCTTTTCTCCAACAAACTTCAATGGCTCTTTCTTTTTGTGCTAAACACATCCACAAGGACATTCAACGGTTAGTTTTTATCTAAAGATGGATTAAGAGAAAATTATAAAAGAGGAGATATCTGATTGTTTTGACATGATGAAAAATAGAAGAAAGAGAAAAAATCAAAAAGGAAAGATTCGAAATCCTTTGTTCGAAAAAGAGTTTAGAAAAATCCAAAGCATTCAAAAGCCTACTTTGAAGGATTTCTATCAAATCAAAAGGAGTAGCAAAGAGCCCTAGTTCTTCAAAAGCCTCTACATTAATGTTTCTTCCAAAGCTTTAATCCTATATTGAGGAAGATCATCCAAGAGAAAAAAAAAGAAAAAAAAAGCCCAACTTCAAAAATCTTCTAAATCAGGCTCTTCTATTTCTATCTTATTTATATTGCCTATTTGCTCATTTGAGGAGCCGAATCTCTGTTATAACCTTACTCTTATTATATTTGGTTACTGATTCAATCAGGTGATTGAATCAAGAGAAGGCAGATTAGTCTTGTGCAAGCTAAGTAGCTTATGGTAGATTTTGTGCTGATGAACCCGTGAAAACCAGCTGGGTTCGTTGTGATCCTGTTGTTAAAACAACATGTTTGAGTTGTAAGCTTATAAAACAACTCGACTGTAATCAGAAAGATTATAGTGTGGGCCCAAGAGTTGCTTGAGAGTAGATGTAGGTGTAGCTAACACTGAACCACTATAAATCTTTGTGTTTGTCATGCTTGTCTTTTTTCTCTCTACTCTATTCTTATATTCTGCTTTGCATTCTTAGCACCACACTCATTGCATTTATCATTGTGCACTATCATTTTGTAAAATTATTTTTTAACACCAAATTTTTTAAGAACCTAATTCACCCCTCCCTTTTGAGTTGCCATCTGGGCCAACATTGTGGCGTCACAGAAAGCCAGAACGCACGTCCTAGGGCCTGGGCGGTCATAACAAGATTGGCAGGATTTGTTGAGCCTGGGTGGCCATAACTGAATTGGCAGGATTTGCTGGGCTTGGGCGGCCATAACTGAATTAGCAATTTGTCAAGCCTGGATGGCCATAACAGGATAGGCAGAGTGGCCATAGCAAGATTGGCGGGATTTGTCTCCCACGTTCATGGCGGAGGAAATCTTTTCGTTGGGATTTAGAATCATGAGAGGATCGTGCAAGTCGTTATGTGGGGCAGAGTCATGTTTGGGAGCCCCACAAGGAGATCCTATCCGGATGACCGATTAGAGGTCCTACTTGGGTGGCTATTAGAGGTCCTATCCGAATGGTCGAGTGGAGATCCTACCCAGATGGCCGACTGAAGGTCCTATCCGGGTGGCCATCCGAGAGAGCGGTCACCACCGTCGATAGGGTGCTGCCCTATCATCCCCATCACCTGTTAATTAATATGTAGTATATATCTTGTAGTTGCCTAGGTTCCTTGCTGTTAAATTTTGGTGCATGACAAATACATATATTAACTGATCGTCCTTGGGCTATTCTCTAGTGACCTTATTGTGATCCTCTTCCAAAAATCAGGAGCAACAATTATTCCATCCTGCTCTTATAACTCAGACTTCCCAACTGCTGAGTTCAATTGTGCCCCTTCAGTAGGAAATAGTAGGTACTAGGTAGTTTTTACTGTAAAGATTTTCTTCAATCGGACTCCAGTCACACTCATTCTTATCTTTATTTTCCTCGCGTCACTGGAACCCCTCCTAATTCCATGGCTCACAGCTCTAAACGTGAGCTTTCAACTGTCGGTGAAGTGGAAAGTTTCAGCTATGAAAGAACTAAAAGAATGTGAGGTTGCCGATGTGGAGCTCCAATGGAGGCTTTTTTAATAGTAAATATGGTGGGGATTGGAACCTGGATTTTAGGCTAGTTAAGAGAAATGATAATTATCATGCCCAAACCAACTGATTGGGTTAAACATGTAATACCGATGCATCACTCCCAAAGCATGGTAGATTCTAATTGTCACCATAGGCTGAAGCATCATTATGATTACTTTGGTACCTATTTGAATACAAAATTGTGAAACTAGATAATCTATCATCGATAACCTCATGAAATTGAATATTTCTACATGATGATTATAATGATGTAGCTTACTGTTAATCATATACGACGTAGGTTATGCTAAGTATTTTGATGATATTGTTGTTGTTAATATGATTTAATTGTTTCTTCGATAAGATTTACTCGTTATTCTAAAATATGATCATATTATGCAATTATTACTCATATTCATGCTGTTATATATTATAAGTTCATACTGCATGAAGATGTGTTGGTAGAGGGTTCTTATTAGGCTAAGGCTCATTATATTTCTTTTGCATGTTTTTCAGAGCATAGATATTTAGACACAATTTCTATGGTCAGACTGAAGAGAGTATGGGTAGATAGAGATAAGTTAGATTTTTTTAATACCAGCACTTAAATTTGTAATCCTTATAAAACAAAGTTTAAATGAAATTTAATATACTGATAATTGATAAACAATAACAATAATCACAACAACAACAACAAGAAGTTTTGCATAATTTCTAGCTTTGAACCTATGAGTTATGCTGTTCTGCCTACTTAACCAATTGGGGCGTGAAAATGATTTTAAATTTTCACATAATTTTTGGTACCTAAAGGAGGAAGGAGATACATATCAGATAGTTTTTAATTTTTCACCAAGAACTTAATTATAGCCTTTTTATCTATAAGATTAGTGTGTTGGAGACATGGTGTATGGCTTCTATCTAGTGCTCTGGATGACTTTGATTGTGATGTGGTCGGAATACATGATCTTATAAAGATAAAATTTAGATCATAGCTAATTAGAGCTTTGTGCAGATTGCTACCCATGCTGGACAGCGTTCATGTGATCCTTTTCCATTTTTCTCGGGATACTTGCATATATCTTATTGCTCTCTTATTAAATGGCAAGATTTGTTGTGATGAAGGTGATGTTAAATTGCTTCCCAGGTGATGGTGTTATGCGGTCGTGTCAAGTATTCAGCCCAGTTGGCGAGTTGGGGCACGAAAATAGTGTTAAATTATTCACAAAATTTCTACCTAAAGGAGGAAGGAACTACACATTGTATATTTTTAAGTTTTCGTTAAGAACTTCTGGCCTTCTATAGGATTAGTTAGTTGGAGCCGTGGCAGGTGGCTTCCCTTCTAGAGCTCTGGATGATGTTGATTGTGATGCGGTTTGAATACATGTACCTACGAAGACGAAATTTAGATCAGAGCTAAGAGCTTTGTCTGATCCCTTTTCATTTTTCTCAGGATACTTTCGGAAATCTTCGTTCATTTCTTGTTCAATGGCAACCTCTGTTATGATGAAGGTGACCATTAAACATTATCAGTACCAAAACCATTGCTTGGTTTTGTTGACCCTAGATGGAAAAAGAAACCCTGATATTCAAGAATAATTAAATAATTTAAATCATTTTATAAGTTCTGTCAGAACTTTGTTAGTGGCTTTCTTTGATGATAAGTTCATTCCCTGGCTATGTGGCTGGTTGATAGGATTAAATTGGAGCATGCTTTAAATCCTCTTGGCAGTCCACCCTCATATTATGAACAAACATTCAAGTACACCAAGAAGCTGGGGCAAGAGGGAATCTCTTGATACAATTGACACGCTGTGTAACGAGTACAGTGCCAAGCTTCCAGTGTTACTGGTGAAAGTATGCTCCCATTTGATGCTTCAATGAACTAGAACAATATAGCTTGCACTGGTTTTAGCTTTTCGCTGTGCAAGTTCATAGGCTATATCTTAAATCTCTCAGCAAAAGAAACATCAAAGCAGCAGAAACTCTCATTTCTGGCCATCTAAAGAGTTAACAGCCATGCATGCTAACTAGGAGACTGGTGGATATGCAACGACATTCAAACTGTGGCAGTAGTTCATTGTTCTTGGCATCGGGTTCTATGACCTATGATTTGAAGAATTTTAGAATCACATATGTAAAATTAGAACATTAAATAATAAAAAAATTCATTAATATATCTGTTTGTGTGCCAACTTTAATTTATGCAAAGTTACAAAGAATCCTTCAATTAAAAAACACTCATAAAAGATGGTAGGACTTAAATGTTCCTCTTCTTACACTTTTAATAGGCCGTGCTTATAATAAGAAGAAATTAAATGCAAACGAAGAGAAAAGAGAGAACTTAGTTTATTTATAATGAAAACCTAACAAGCTCAATCATCATGGGTCACGATTAGGTTTCAGGCTCACAAAAACAACCAACCCAAATTATCCAATAGAAAATGCATATAAGCCCAAATAACATAGATAGCATATCAAGAGTGCATTCATCATGCATATCTCATTGGATCAAATTTGTTTATCTCATTTTATAAATCAAAAAATATCAACAATTAATGATAGCTCACACGTAGAAAATTTCCAATGGGGATCTCTTTGATTCTGACACCTTCATTTTCAAAAAAAAAATTATCATCCAGGAAAGATAATAGGCCACCATTTTTATCATTTCTTTCTTATTTTCATTTATTTAGCTTTATCATATCCTGTATATATGTTCTCAAAACTCCCTTGGTCCTCCCCTTGGGAAGGGGATGAGCATTTCTTCTGCTACATAGGGTGTCTTTGCGCATCAATGTCTAGATTTTTGAAATCTAGCTTTCCCTCTGGCTGCATGGCATATCAGAAAACTTATAATAATCCACTGGATTCCGTACCGAATTCTTCCAAAACTCGGAATGCTGAATTCTTTTCTCCATCAATCCATCATCAGAAGGCACCCTTCTCTACAGAATTGTTGACATGTGAAAAGTTGAGAATCTTTCCCCTAGAAGAGGACGTTTTTGATAGCACAGCTCCATGAATAAGTTTAAATATGAGGATTGAATGGTAAATGTGATGGAATATATTATCTTGATCAACATCCTTTTTCTTTCATGGGTCCATGATTCTGTGCGGTCAAGGGCTTGTTTGTCCAGTTTTTAATGTCAATATCATGGAGAGGGATCATCGACAAGCTCTTGTGGTCCTAATCCTAATCCGAGGTACGAGCTATTGTCAAGCCAACTGCTCTCCTCTTCCTTATCCAAAAACAATTGGAAGACTTCAACAGAGATGTGCAATTAAATGTAGATGAACTACCTGATTGATTCATTTTGGTTGCTATATTAACACCAATCATGTGATACAGAAGGGGGAATCATTTAGCCTCTAGCCCATGTGAAGTGGGCCATGGAAGGAATCCAAGAAAAGAATAATGGAATAAGATGGAAGACATTGAAAGGAAATTCTCTACAGCCGAAGGAAACAGACAGCTCTCAAAATATAAAGGAAATAAGAGCAGCAGAGAGGACATCTCTTTCAGATTTCAATAGCTAACAACTACTCCAGGAATCTGACTTAATGTCCTCATCAATAGACAGATTCCAGCCAACATCTCATGAAAATATGTCGACTATGAGATCTACTGAATCATGTGTGTACTGACATGTGGCTCCATTTTAGCCAATCAGATAAGTGCTCATCTGTCAGGTTTATTGTAATTTGGATCTTATATCAATTGATGTCTGGTCCCCTCCCCTCTTTGATCTTTCATTCAAGCTAGCCATGTGTGTGCCTTGTGACTTGATGACCCCACTTGCCATGAAGATACTCTTTAGCATCACATTATTTAGAAAAACATGTTGTTCAAACCATGGCTATTGGAAATGGACTGTGAAAAGGATATTCTGAATCCTACATGCATCTACCACTTCACTTCCGGATGAATTAGCATTCAAGAAAGAATTCATTCAAATTAAGCATTTTCCATCTGCAGTTGCTTGCAGAGCTTCCAAAATTCATTTTGCACCAAGGAAGCTATGGATCATCACCAAACTGTTGGGCCTGAGTTGAAACTTCACAGGGTTGAAAGGCTGGATCAAGATTTGTATTAATGTAGTTTCTCTAAGGTACCAAATAATTCATGAGAATATCATAAATATTATTTTATTTGCATAGATTACCATCTATTTTAGGAATTTATTGTACTAGTAAGTTTTATCCTATGGGTGAGTCTTCTTGCATATGGTAGTTAAATGAGCATTAACCATCATATAAAATCAATCATAAAGCTTTGGATGAATAGGTCGTAGGAAATCTTGTTGAGTAATTGGTTATAGGAAATCCATTCCACCTCGAGCACAAGACATCAAATTCAGTTTGAAACATTTTATCTAGAAAATTAAGTCCATGATCATCCCACCAAAATATGATCCTTACCTCAGCCAAAAATCAATCTGTCCTTGTATGATACATTCCAAGATGTGACCTAAAGCAAATAATTAGACATTGTTGTACTGCAAAACACAAAGTGATATATCTCGAGATATTGGCCGGATCAATATAATTTATTTTTTTTACTATTTTTTCTTTTTTTTTAACTTTAATAAATATAAGAATACATGATTAAGTTTTATAAGAAAAATGAATTCTTAAATTTTAATTTTTTATCTGTAATAAATTATATAAAATATAATTTAAAATTAAATTAAATAAAAAAAATTCATGTAGCCAACTTAATCCGTTTAGAATTTAAATTTTATTGTTGTTGTTCATCCACACCCAAGGATTATCCTGTTTCTAATAAATTATTTGAGCCTTATCTTGGCCGAGAATATGAAGCCTTGCATCCAATTCAGAAGGTGGAATGTCGTAGAACAATAACTCACCAGCATAAAAAGTCTACTTGAACTTCTACACCAACTGCCAACTCCCCAAGGAAATTAGCTGGACACAAGATTATCATAGAAAAAATTTATTTATTTCTAATATTAAAACTTATCTACTAGGGATGATGATTAGCTGGGCAGCCTCAAAAGAAAGAAGTCAAACAGATTTTTATGTGGATAAGGTTCAGGCCAACGTTGGAAGAATTGATGGCGTTTTGTTTGCTCCAAAAGCCAAACAGTACTCCAAAAAGTCAAAAGCGAAAGCTAGACGGTAACTCCATTATTTTGCCTAAAGATCATGAGGCGGACAAGGAAAAAGGACAACGTCGCTATGGTCAAACGTGGTCCTCACACTTCAGATGGGTGCGATGTACACAGTATAACTCTCATGATGCCTCTCAGAGGGAGGGAGAGAGAGAGAGAGGGGGGGGGGGGGGGGGGGTGATTATAAATCTAGATGTTTATCTCTTATTATTAAGTTCTCATGTAAGGGCTAAGCATTGTTTATATTTTTGCAACAAGCATAGAATGCTGAAATTTTATGCAAAGAAAAAACCCCTTCTCTTTCATGATATATATTTTTTAAATTCTTAAAATATACTGCCAAATCTAGTTTCATGATACTATTTATTTAGACATTTTATAACGTACTTTTATAAGACATTGTGAAATAGCAAGCTTTATCTAGATGTAGATAAATATATGTGGATAAATGTTGATATGGCATCCATGATGCCCCAAAATGCATCTCTATCCATGGATAATGTCATGGTTAGGCATAAGATAAACATGATGCACCTCATAAGTAGGGTGCAACTTGGGCCGGGTTCAACCCGAATCCGGCCCACATAACCCGATTTGCAGCAGTACTCAAACTCTAATTTGCTTAACCCGAACCCAAAGGATCCGGGTTGAACCCGGACCGATTTACAATTTAGGCCGGGTTAGGGTTGCAGTCAACCCGAACCCAAGAAAACCCGAACCCGCAAAGCCACAAGCAGACCCACTGGTGTTATGGAAGTGATGATTTAGCCTTGTTTGTTAGGTTTAAAGTATGTAGAGCTGACAATAGTTTTGTGGAAGTGATGATTCTTGGTATGAATATTTCATCAGAATCTTCATTACCTTTTAAAATGAGCAATATACCTTTAACCATTGCATTTTATCATGTAATGTTGGTGGGCCAAACTAGTATCTTTATTTTTTTTAATTATCTTCTTTGAGACATTTATAACTTCTAATATGAAGTTTGCCAAAATTTTATGAAAGCATATGAGAAAAGGTGATGAGCAGAAAACTAAAACATCTAGGAAATGGGTGATGAGTAAAAAATCAAAGAGCTTTGGATGTCGAATGCAGTCTCGCTACTTGGAAAATATCTCTCATACCAGACTTATGTGGTCTTCTAACTGGCTCTTTATATCGTCTCAATATTTTCTGCTTCTGAAGGATAAAGGTGACTTCATTAATGCATATGGTGGCTATTGAAATGTTATGCAATATTTGAATTACTTTGAATATGTTTTGGTTTAAGAATGTACTTTTTTTTTGTTTAGTTTTATGTAAAATATGTATATTTTTAGACATATAATTTGAAATGTGAAGCTTGTTTGTTTCAAACTTCAGCTTGTTTGTACAATATAAAGCTTATTTGTTTCAAACTTTAGCTTATTTGTGCAATGTTAAGCTTATTTGTTTCAGATTGTCATATATATATATATATATATATATATATATATATATATATATATTTTCTATCAACCTGAATTCCAACCCGAAACTTAACCCGAACCTGATTTTTAAAAATAGGGTTAGGGTTGAGGTTTACAAATAGGGTTAGGGTTAGGGTTAGGGTTGACATTTTATAAATAGGGTTAGGGTTAGAGTTGAGGGAAACCCGAGTTTCATGAGCCCGAGTTGCACCCCTACTCATAAGTGGATAAGATTTTGGTCAAATGGACAATCTTGTTAGCAAGTCAAACATTCATATAGAAACTTGGAAAAGACTTTATACATCTTATTCGGTGCAGCAAGTCCTACGTAGGCTGTACCGTCCCTCCTCCTTATTGGTCCACCAATTAAAAAAAAAGTTAAGATAGCTTTACAACATCCCAAGAAAAAAAATTATGATACCCTAGTTTTAAACTTATGACATCATAGTTATAAAATTAAGACACCCATTCAGAAAGTAAAAAAAAAAACTACAACACCCAGTTATAAACTTACGGCACCGTAGCTATAAAATTATGACACTCATTCAGAAAACTTACGGCACCGTAGCTATAAAATTATGACACTCATTCAGAAAACGTATCTATACAAATTTTAAAATGAAAAAGCTGAATGGGTATTAATGTATGCCATGTTAAAATTTAAGATGATACCTCAGTTTTAAACTTATGACACCGTAGTTATAAAATTAAAACATCTATTAAGAAAGTCAAAAAAAAATTACGACATCCGAGTTATAAATTTATGACACCGTAGTTATAAAATTATGACACTCACTCAGAAAATGTGTTGTGCACAAATTCCAAAAAAAAAGCTAAATGGGTATTAATGCACGTAAGACACTTTTTTTTTGGAATCTGTGTATAGACATATTTTTTGAGTAAGTATCGTAGTTTTATAACTATGGTATCATGAATTTACAACTGAGATGTCGTAATTTTTTTTTACTTTATGAATGAGCGTCTTAATTTTATAACTACGGTGTTGTAAGTTTAAAACTAGGGTGTCATAATTTTTTTTTACTTTCTGAACGGGTGTCTTAATTTTATAGCTACAGTATCGTAAGTTTAAAACTAATGTGTCATAATTTTTTCCCTCGGGATGTCGTAAAACTGTCTTAACATTTTTTAATGGATATCGTATGCTTGTGAACCAATAAAAAGGACGGTGCAACTCACGTAGAACTTACTGCATCAAATGCGGTATACAAAGTCTTTTCCTAGAAACTTTTACATGCGCATCTAAAACTAAATCTCATCTTTATGAAAGTAGACAAGATAAAAATTAAAAATATTGTGATTGTATTTGATTTAAAAGCAATTTTATGACCTGTAGAGCAAGCTCATTTTAGTGGAGGTGAGGTGATCGTAAAAGATTCAGAACAGAGCTAATGGGCGACAGAATATAATGGCAATAACAGAGGAAGGCAATGATAGAGATTAGACCATGGTAAAACAACAGCCCATCACCTGTAGAAAGAGTTTAGGGTGGTTTAGGATGTGCAAACATTGGGGGAACATTGGGAACCATAAACAATGAGAAATTGAGAATTCTTTATTTATTATTATTATTGTAAACTTTTGGTGGGAAAGGGTATCTTTTTGTGCATTAATTTTCTCTTTGAATTCTCTATTAAAGCACAAAAAATTAAAATTTTAAAATAAATCTTTGTGTTTTTCTCTCAAGAGAAATATTAAGGTGGCTTTAACTGAAGAAAAATTAAAAAATAATAATTTAAATGATTCGAACAATATAAATCTAAAGATGCACTAGTATGAAAAAGAAACTTGATAGATATAGAAGAAAAAAGAGATAAAAATTAATCAATATTATATAAATGGAAGTAATAAAGAAATATTTTAATTTTTATATTTTATAAAAAAAATTAAAATCAAACTGAATAAAAAAAGTATCTAGGTAATTAACTTGAATTAATTTAAAACAAATACCGTTTTTATGTTTTTTTTGTCTTCATGAAGTCACTCAACACCTGCTGTGAAAGGGCCCAAAGGTCATTTGAGTAGAGTGGGATCAGGTTAATCAGTCAATGGGAATTAAAGTCATGGTAAACTGGGTTTGGACCATAAAAGAGCTGACACCTATTAAATTAGGTCGGTTGGGCCTGTGGGATAATGGACTGGCTTGACAGAGTTATTCTGCTACAGTTTTATTCCAAAAGTCCAACAATAAAGAAAAGAAGCTTATATTCCAAAGAAAGTAAGGTTTTGGATTCTTTTGATTGGGATGTGGACAACCATGGAGCTCCTGTTGTATAAATGATACCATGGTCCTCAGCATACCTGTGTACCAATATTCTTGGATTTAAGCATTTTGGGTAGATAGAAAAATGCCCAACCACTGCTCACCCACTTCAAAAGCCTGTCAGTAAAGTGGGTGTGGAGTTTGTATGGCTATCATTGATCTCTAAAACCACAGGTTTTTAGTATAAGAGAGGGAGGTACTGAACAACTGATTGCTGAATAACCAATCCCACCTTTTACAAGGAATATTTGTTATTTGGATCAAAGTCCAGCAAACCATTTGAAGATAGATTATCTATAAGGCGCATGGGATTAATTAACTAGTGGTGGAATACTTAAGAGAGCAATGATAACATCTGCTTGTGGGCAGGGTCCCCTTCTCTCTTTTGTGGGGCTTTGCATCTGGTTTGCCTCTTTGGGGATGGTGGGATGAGGAGATTCCTTAACCCACATCTAAAGTGCTTTGCTTGCTTAAGAATCCATCCCCTGCGAAAATGATAAGATATCCCAATGATGTTGTAGGATTCCCTCTTGTTGGAAGACACCCATCTTTATTCAGCCAGACCAGACCACACTATAAGCATGTCCTTATCTTCTTGGACAGTTTATATATTCCTCTTTGGATAAGACGAACCAATATATAGAATTCCCCCTTTTTTTTTTCTTAATTGTTGGTAGACTCACATCAGCCTATCCTTTTAATATCCATATTCTGTGTATGAGGAGATTAGTAAAATGGAATCCTGTCCTCTCTTCAGTCATGTCAGCTTATCCTCCCAAATCCATACGGTGGTTCATCTTATATTCTCGTAGACTTGGCAATAGTTTGGGTTCCATCAAGTCTGACCTCACAATTAAAAGACAAAAAGTTTCTGCCCATGAAAAAAAAAGGGGGGTCACTAGCAATCACTTTAGTTAGATCAAAAAACTTATATCATTGTGGTCTCAAATAATTAATAATTAATCATCAAAGTTTTGTTACTGCATCTTATATGCTTATAGACTTTGTGGTAGTTTGAGTTCCATTCACACAATAAAAGGAAAGAGTTTCTATCCATGGAAAAGGTCATTAACATCAATTTAGTTCAGAATGGTCTCAAATAATTAATTAATAGTTAAACACCAAAGTTTTGTGAGTACATCTTAGATTCTCATGGACTTGGTAACGACGGTTTGAGTTTCATCAAGTTTGACCTCGCATTAAAAAGTATATATATTTTTAAATCAGTAATATCTACTATTTAGATCAAAAACTGATGTAATTGTGATGTTGAATAATTATTATTAAATCATCAAAGATTTGTGCTGTCTCATATAAAACAAACATTTAGAGTGTAATAAAATTAATAATACTGTGCTACAGGCCGGCCGACGAATTTGTCAATAAGAGAGACCAGAAAAAAAAAATATAAAGATAATTTTAGTATGAAATAAATCAATTTATGTATGAAACGATCATTCCAGCACATAATACTATGAAGAAGGGCCACTACTCTAAGGTAGTATTTGAAATAGGAGATAAGAGGGGATATTTCCTGTATATCCCTTCTTATTCCCAAAAGTCATAACTATAAGGGATAGCTGGGAATAAAGTTAACCAAAGGGATAATCCATGGTTAACCATGGGATATCCCCTCAATTTATTCCCTATAAAATGCAGAAATAGCTGGTTATCCTTCCAAATAAGAGTAAAAAAAAATTATCCTATGGATTTACCTTTTTGCATTTGATATGATCAATGGGATAGTCAAGGGATATCCCTATGGATAGCTAGGGGATAAACTTTATTCTGTGCACTTATCCATGGATAATATTTTTTCTATCAAACACTACCTAAGAGAGTGATTGTTGGTTAGTTTCTTTGAGCACACCTGACTATGACCACCGTTTTGCAGGATTTTCTTAATACTTCATGGGAAAGGAGGGGGATAATTAGTGAATGTCAAATCCATTTAACTAGAGTTGTAGACAAAACCTTCTTCTGAGACGGAGGAGGTGAGAGCCTCTTTATGTCATGCCATATAGTTATCAATTTAGCCTAATGAATAGGAGCAAACAATAACAGAATAGCTTCCGTAGTAGTAAATCTATCAAGATCATTCCGAATAACATATCCTATTCCTGTATAAAAAGATCATAAATCAAGCACAATTACTCTACTTGTGATTTATAATCAAATGCAATGATATTTATGCGGTAGGTTCTTGTCATAATAATATGCAAAGCAAATGGCACTATGGCCCTATGGTTGCATTCTCCATGTTGAGATATCCTGATGAGTGTTCTATATTCATTAAATGTTTATTTTCTGGTTACCAATGGCAAGATTTGCTTTGACTTGTAGAAATGATCCATTGGTTGATACCTCTGTTCATAATTTTTTTTAAAAAAAATAAACTCAAAATTTTATTGGACTGCTCTTTATGATCGTTCTTACATGTTCAGCCTTTCATGTTCGGTCATTCAAATAATTGACGTAGGTCATCATTATATCACAATTATAAGTATGATAAAGAAGATGAACGATGAATCCTCTTCAATCTTAATGGTGATGTGAGGAGGTTCAATGCCGCTATACTAAAAGAACTTGGTAGAAGCAGCAGAGCCAACTAAATTAAAAAGTTTTAGATTAGTTCAATTACTTAAATAAGTCTTAGGTGGCAAATGAGGCCGATGGATTATAAGGTAGTGTTTGATTTCCCAAATGCTATCCCTGGATAAGCGTACATAATTGACTTAATCCCAGAGATAGATGAGAAAATAACTATCTTTTTTAAATAATAACTTTGCCATCAAGGATAGCTCTAGTTATTCTTGGGTTTGCTAAAGAATAAGTTCAGGAATCCCCTCTGATTAACTTTTTTCAGATTTATCCTTTATAGTTATAGCTTTCAAACATATCCAATGATTGAGCAAACCTAAGATATAATAGTAAATATGTCAACTCAAATTTAATCCCTTTATTAATCATTTCAAAAATTTAAATGTCAACATGACATGCATACTATACGGATTATATAATACTACCCATGTAAGTATTTAATAAATATATTCAAACTGGCGTGAATACATGATCTATCATCAATCCATATAATTTAAAATCAGCTTTTACTTTATTTACGATGTGCAACTCATGTTTTATATTTTATTACTAAAATATCCGAAGCATTCCTTACTTTATGCTAATTTTATATATTAAATAAAGATATGCAAGTAATTTCTAATATAACGTCAACATAACGAATTGGTTCATTTAATAAGTAGATAAGTTGCAAATCAATTTTAAATTAGTGGATTAACCCAATATACAACTTATTTATTAAACATAATTGAATAATTAATTAATCTAATTTTGATATTTATATTTAATTCAAATTAGTTCAAAATCATCATCACCATCGATCTATTTTTTTCTCGCTCATAATTCATGCTTTCTTCGCAGCCCACATAAACAAGTTAAGAAGTTGCCTACTAGAAGGCAAGTAATTAGGTATCATCGGAGCACAAGGCCAAGACCTTTGCGCATGAGTGAAAATTGAGACTAAGAGTATAATTGAATCGAAACAACTCATGAGTAGCTCGAAATTGACTCGAAAAATACTTGAAATCGACTCGCTGCTTATTGAGTCGAGTTCGAGTATTAAAATACTCGGCTCGAAAAGCTTGCGAACTTGATCGAGCTTATGTAATTTTACTATATTATCCTTATTTTTTAAATTTTAAATTTAAAAATTATTTTTTAAATTTTATATAAAAATTTGAGCCACTCGAATACATCGCTGAAGCTCTAAATAAAAAATTTGATCAAGCTTGAATCAAAATTTGAGTTTCAAATTTTAGAATCGAATCAAACTAGAGTTTGATAATGTATCGACTTGACTTAGTTTGATTATACCCCTAATTGAGACCATGATGGCATTGTGTTGGATTGAGCAAAGAGAGAGAGAGGGAGGGGGGAGAGTATATTGCAAGGCTAAAAAGAAGAGGAGAAAAAAAAAAAAAAAAAAAGTGGGTGCACGGTAAAGTTGTTACGGAGAGAAATCGGGGTGGAGAGGTGGAGGTGGAGCCCGCCGGCCAAAATCAAATTACTTTTTATCATTTTCCGTCTGATGCGGCGAACCGATTCCCCGCGGGCCGCGTCACCCTCCACCACACGCGGCCGACACCGCCATGTGCCCCCTTCTCCTGTCCCCGCCGTCGGACGGCTTCCCTTCTCCCCCATTGGAATCTTAAAACCCACACACTAATACTTTTTAACACCGCTTTAATATACTGGAATCTCGCCTACTTGCCTCAAACTCAACCAATATCTTTCCTTTTAGCACACTTGTTTATTGGTGCCAAAGAATTCAAGCTTTACATTTAAAAAAAAAAAACAAACAGGAGAATAAGTACCAGTGGAGAATAAGATAAGAGTGCGTCCTTTTATGTCCTTGAGGAATCTTGGCTTTCTTTTTACCATACTTTTAAAGAGAGAGAGAGAGAGAGAGAGAGAGGTGGTGGTGGTGGTGGTTGTAGTCAATCTCTAGCTTTTTAGGATGGATGGGCCACGGCCACATCGCGAGTGGTTGCCTTGGCACTGCCGTGTTGCTGCGAACCGTATTGGATGCAAGGGTCATTATTTTAGGCATTCATGATGCGTGGAATTTAATTATCTTTTATCTGGAGGAGTTGGAGACACATGTTGAGGATCTTGAAATATCGAATATAGAGGTAGAGTTTGAACTTTGAACAAGACTCATGGTTGATCTGTCTTCCACCAAGGTTTATTAGATCACATCGCTACTCTGTATAAAATCTAGAAAATTTATCTACTCATGATCTTGCAAGAAAATCAAAAAAAAAAAAAAAAAATCAAAGAGTTTATATAGACATGCTTTTGGAGCTAAGTGACAAGAATTTAGCAAGCAAAGCACGATTAAGGAAAATGCTTGATGGACTTTCTTTCACAAATATTTCTTCAATATTATCCTAAATCCATTGGTTGCTCTTCTTTGATTATCACACTTCTTCATATACACATTAATTTTGCACCTTGAGGAGATGCG
Source organism: Calamus simplicifolius (assembly GCA_900491605.1). NCBI lineage: Eukaryota > Viridiplantae > Streptophyta > Magnoliopsida > Arecales > Arecaceae > Calamus > Calamus simplicifolius. The sequence continues at coordinate 385,622 of UESW01005092.1, read as the reverse complement.
TGATTTTTTATTGGCCAAGTTATACTTTTTTTTTTTTTCTATGTTTGGGTTGTCTATAGGTTCATTGGCTGGAATATTTTTATCACACGGCATAAAAGTTAAAGACATATGCGTATTTCTTCTTTTTTTTTAAAGTGTACTAATAAATCATGCAAGATATTTTATTATTATTATTATTTTATGTTATCATTGATCTGTAATAATATAATATTACTAAATTCTTACATTTAATAATTAGATTCTTAAAGATAAAAAATTATATTATTATTTTATAATAATAAAATAATATAATTAGTTTACTATATTCTTAAATTTTATTTATTTTTTTATAATTTTTGGTTTTATAAGTAGCCCTCTCTTCTTTTTTTTCTAGAATGCGAAATGTTTTAATAAAAATCAAAATTTTTTGTGTATTAATTATAAAAATATTATAAAATAATAGATATATTATATGTAATATAATATTTACATATTATTATATAAATATATAAAATAATATTTTAAAATATAAAATATTATATTAAATATTAAATATTTAAATATTATCTAGTGTAAATTAAATATATAACTAGATTAAGTATTATTAAATATTTTATATAAGTTAAAAGTATAATTTAAGATTATCAGATTTTGATAATCTCAAATATTAATTTTTCAGATGAAAATCAAATTATTAAGATTTCTAATAATCTTAAATTATTAAAAATTAAATGCTACCACTTATATTATTATGCCTAATTATCCAATGTGGTAATATACATGATAATTTTAAATTATTAAGATAAATTATTATGAACTAAATGGTCATAAGGGCCATGTGGCTGTGTTACATGGTAGGCCTAGATGACTGATTGAGATGTAGCAAATAAGAAAAGTCATGCTTTGAGAGTAGTGCAACAAGCTGCACCGTGCTCGATGATGCATGTACACATATAACAAAAGAAAAAAAATAATTTTATTTTTAATATGCAAACATGCACATATATCATGCATCAATTATTGAGTATAATATGCGCAAGCTGCACCGCAGCCAGTGCAATAAGACTTCCTCGCGAAAAATACTGCAAAGAGAAAAGTGCTTCAAGCTCTATTATAGTCTAGCTAGTCTAGTCTGGTAGGTAATGTATGCGGTATTCAGCCGTGTGCTAGGGTAAACATTGATCGTTATTTGTTCTCATCCTCTCGGTCTTCGCGCACCTTTCGTGTGCATGCTCACGCCTAGACATTCTCACATGCTCTCTTTTCAGTAAAAGCTGAGAGCTCGTGGAAGAAGGATCATAATGGGCCAAGAAAGACAGACCATCCACTTGCTATGCTTCAACGGTTCATAAAGAGAGGTGTTTGGGTTGGGCACAACCTTGACTTCTCTTGGTTATAGAATGGACCATATATAACCACCTTTCTAAGGTCAAAAGAAAGTGAAGTGCTCGCCAATATTGCAAGTTGGAAGTCCAAGTGGGCATGATATATATACTCATGAGATACCATTTTGTACAATGTAAGCAATATATGTTCTTAAATATATGGGTGTTATGTAATAATATACATGCATCATGCCTAAATTGAAGAAAAAGTCTTTTTGCACATACTAATTAGCTATCTATCTATACAAGTAATGCATAAAAAAAATAAAATTATTTTTAATATATATAATTAATAATCGTGATGCATGCAATCTGCACTGTATTTCGTATATAAAATCTTTTCCACTTCGAGAATGTCCCTTGCCATCTCACCATGCCCCAATTTGCTCTTAAAAAATCACTTCAATATAATTTTTAAAGGTAATAAGCCAATTGCATCACGTCACATTTCCGTCTCCGTGTACGCCTTGTGGCACTTCTATGCTCAATTATGGGACAAAAGATGATGCGAATATTGAAGAAGACAGCGTACAACTTGTCCCTCCCTCTCTATTGTATTGACAGATGTACGGAAATAGGCAGTTTATTTATCAATAGCATGATCTATCTTACAGAGAGTTGGTTCTGTTCAAATTCAACATATCTACTGTGAAGCCAACTCGACGGCCGACTGGATAGCAGCTTCTGTGGCTCAGCATGCTGGTGATTGGATTTAGCGACTGGGTGATCCCTGCCCCTCTGTCTTACAGCAAATTTTGTATTCTGATCTATCTGGGATAATTCGTACTAGACTACTATGATTATTCGCTTGTACCAAAAAAAAAAAAAAGCATGCCCAGAGCCTCCGTTCTATATATTTCACTTCGGTAAAAATATACTTTTAATTATTTCACTTCCGCAAAAATATTCTTTTATTTTTTAAATTTTTAATTATTATATTTTAATCTTCATATTATAAGAATGTTACATTTTTGACTCTTTATTGCATAAGATTAGCCAAAGTTGATAAAATAACTGATATATTATCTTAATACGAATATATAAATAAAGTGATACATAACTTATTTTTTTTAATTTTAACTGATTTCATATGGCAGAATGATAGAAATGCATTATTCTTGAAATATAAGAGGTCATGTTGTAGCAATAAAAAGTTTAATAGAAAATAATAGTAATAATAAAGTCATGGAATCTATATGAGTTATATATAGCATGCCACACATATTACATCGAAGCAATCAAGAGAGAGGCCATGTCAACAAAATCACATGACCCCAAGAGGCATCCATATTTTTACTCCGATAGTGTAATTGTAATTGCTCTCATTTAGAGTGGATGTGTGACTCACGCATTTGGATCGACTTTTGCCTTCATCATTCTCTTTATTTCAAAACTCCTCACACAATCACATGTATCACGCCTTCTAGATTCTCAGAGGAACGATCGATATCTTTGGTTGGAAGGATTCCAATAGAATAGATTCCAACCTTCATCAAGATTCAAGGGAAGGTGGTCATATATATACCAAGGACCACTCCATCAAAGTTCTCACGGTTCTTTCCAATGGCATTCACATTTTTCAGCACACAAAACTGGCAGGCATTACAAGCAGTTCCCTTCCTTGGTCCCCACGGCTTTTTTTTTTTTCTTTTTCTTTCCCCCCTCAGTAATAAATTAAAGGAATGTGGTGTATGATCTCAGTAATACAACTCCTTGAGCATCAGCTCAATTTACTAAAAAATTCATATTACATCATTGATCTCTCTTAAATTATAATGGACACTTGAAATCTACGATTGATGAAATAATTTAGTGAAGGTCTCTCTATATTGGAATGCTCATACAAATAAGTCACTTCTCTCCTTTCGTTAACTCTGCAAATAGAACTGAAGAGGTGGATAGAGAAATGTCGTGAGTACGGCTATCCATGAGTTTATATGAGGCTCATAATTCTTGATGTCCCAATGAAACAGTACATTTCCAAAGGCTGGCTAATGGTTAATCCAATGGCTGGCAATTGTGGTCCATCATGTACCCCAGCTTCTTCTAGCTGTGGGTCCACCGCTACATCTGGGATCACATGAACACGACAAACGAACAACCACAGAATCTTGCACCCTGTCGGTAGTTGGGCAGGTCTTTGTTTTCAATTTTGGTCCGTCCCATGCATCTTTCCAAGAATTGGTTTGGATTTGTGGGGTTAGAATCTAAGAATCCAATGCCAATCATCAATGGCCCAAGGCTGTATGATGGAAGTATGGTTTGTCCTCTTTGTGAGAAAAAAGGAAGCTTTTATTAAGCTAGGGTTTGGCTCCGCTGATTAATTAGCATCTAACTAGCACATGGAGGAGTTATTGCTTCTAGGTTAGCAAAATGGATTGGGGGCATTTGTGCCATTTCACATGTGAAAAAAAATAATAATCTAATTTGCGATATTAGACATAGTGCGTATAAGTAATTAAGAAAAAAAGCTTAAAAAAAAAAAAGAATGAGAGAAAGGATTTATAATGAATTTGTTTATGTATTGATGATATGAGATGAATTGGATTCTTTAGTTGGTTCCGACTACATAGATTACTCAAGGAGATGATTCATGGTGTAGAACTTAATGGTTCTAAGAATATTAATCTTTTGACAGAATTTGTTAAAGTTTCTTTTTCTTCTTTTTTTTTTTTTTTTAAGTGAGAGAATATATATATATATATATATAAACTTACATAGGTTATGAAATTAAGGATAACTCCTTTAATTAAGTTTGTGGACTTTAACCCTCTTTTAGGCCTAGCAAATTATAATTTAGGGGTAATATAATTTTGATGCAATAAGTCTTTCTTTATCAGCAAAAATAATGACAATCATATTGAGTTACTTATGATTTAGTTTGTTATAAGCTAAATAGAATAAGGTGGCATGGTGCAATGGATCAATCACTCCAATCATAGACTTCTTCCTATCTATTTTTTAAGAAAAAGAAATATAAACATTGCTTCAAATGAAAGGGTTCATTTGCATTCATTCTTTCTTTATTTCAAGAAAACAAAAGGAAAATAAATTTAAATTCAAAGAAAAATGATTCCTTTACTCAAAAGTATAGTAATTATTTTGTCACAATCAAATGCTATCTAGAGCATAAATTGTAATAGTAAAAAATTTTCAAAACAATTCTTATTGGAATATGGAATAATGAGAGTCACGAAGTCCAATTATGCACCCAATTAGGTATGGATGTGCCTTTGGTCTTTCTCAAAGCACATTGTTTCATGGTTTTTTATTAACTTAATCAAATGAATTTGTAAGCTAGTCAAAAAGAGTTAATCACAAACTGATTAATTTAACCTAGCAAAGACCTAAGTCAATCGTTAATTCCAATAAGCACGAACTAAGTGAACTTGGACTGAGTCAAGATTCTAATGCAGACCCTTTTTTTTTTTTTTTTTCTTCTCCCTTCTCTTGTGGACTTTTGGTTGTTTGATCTTTTGAGTCTTAAATTAATCATGCCAAGATCCAATCTCTTCCTTCTTTGACATTAAATTTATTTTTGGTCGAAGGAGGATTGTTGGCCTTCACGCCATCTCTTTCATCTTCTCAAAGTTCTAGCCGTACGTTGTGATGCCTGGGATTGGACCAAAAGAATCTCCACACCGAATCAAATCTTCCTAACTATTCTTAGTTGACAAGGAAATGCTTGCGTGATTGATTGGCCTTTCATGCTTCCATGGTTATCATCAACAAATTAAAAGCTTCATGAAATGAGAGCTTCTATTGCACCATAAAAATTGCTTAGTACTACATCCTCTAATTTTTTTACAAAATTTTAATTTTTAAATTATTCTTAAAACTTTCATCCTTCTTCTCTCTCTTTTTCCTTGCCTTCCTTCTTCTTTTTCATACATTCCGACAATCCTTTCTTCTTCATTCGCTCCGACGAACCTCTCTGATTCGCTTCAACAACCTTTCTTTTTTGGCTTCTTTTATTTCTTAGCTTTTTTTTTTTTTTTTCTTTCCTTCCTTCGAGCATTGAAGCAAAGAAAAATTAAAAAGAAGAATTGATGCCTGAAAGAAAAAAATCTCTGAAGTAAATCAAAGAAAAGAAATGTAACGAGAAAGGAAGGAGAGTGAAGGGAAGGACGGTAAGAATTTTAAGAATAATTTAAAATTAATTAAAAAAAATAGAAAAGGGAAGGGAGTGTTCTCAACAATTTTTGGTGCAAACAGAAGCTCCCAAATTAAATGGTGCCCAGCTCTTATGTAATTCCTGCAATGCCCTAATCAATATCAAAAGTTTTTTTTGTTTTTAAGCTCAAAAAGTTGCCACCGAGAGGACGGATTTGACACGTTGTATAGAATTACGATAAGCGATAGAATTACGATAAAGATATTTGGAGTGCCAAATAAAGTGAATACCACTGGACAAAATCTGTTTATGTTAAGTAAACCTTTCATCAGGTCCTTTAATTTTATGAACCTTAGTCACTAGGACTCTTCAGCTGCTACAGTAGCGAATCATTATATGATTTTTATTTCTTAGGAGCTTCCTCTATTAGGGTTTGTCAAAATTAACTTTGATAAAAATGTTCGCAGCAGGATTGCAGGATCTGCTTATGTTATTTAGGATGCGGATGGTAGGATGCTGACGGCAGGGGGCTTTAGTCTTCTTGATTCCTCAGTACCTCTGACTGAGCTTTATGCGGCATGTGCAGGTATATCTTATATTGTTCGTACCCTGTATGTCCGCAGTCTCATCATTGAAGGTGATTTCAGCACTGTTATTCGTTGGATCCGTCGTGAGCACACTTTCCATTTGCCTCCTATCCCTCTATTATGTGACATTCGCTCTATGACCTTGGAGGTACCTAATATCCAGATTCGACATGTCTACCATGAAGCTAACGCTGTTGCGGACTGGATTGCTTTCAGAGTAGCCTCTCACTCTGCTTACTAGCGATGGGATCTTGGAGACTTTTGCCCTTTGATTTTGTCTCAGTTATTAGCTTATGATATCTCAGGTCTAACCCGACCTAGGATGGTTTGAACCACTGTACTAAAAAAAAAATGATAAAACTAAAAAATTAAAAAAATAGTAAAAAATAATCATACCAACTCATAACATTTGGTTGAATCTGGTTCAATTTTGGTGGGCGCAGTTCCAAGAATAAACAAAAAATGTTGAGATAATGCTACAAGATAACAATAATATAAATAAATAAAAACTAAAAAAATCATAAGTATTGAGAGAGAAAAAAATTAAAAATAACAATAATTTTTCTTAGTTTTCTCGTTCTTTGCTAGCTTCAATGTTATACCCGCATCATCTCAACATTTAATTATTTTTTATAACCATCATTCAATGAGGATTATCAATTAAACCATCATATATAGACGGCCATACAAGAGTCAATTAAAAATATGAAATAAGTTATGCAATTATCTCAATAATAAATGTTATAATGATCCTCTCGTAATAAAATATTATAACAAAATTACTGTCAAAAATTAACAATTAGATGCACATTTTGGATAGCTCCCTCTCAAAACAAATAGTGAACGCCCGCATTTTGTTATGGTACTTATGAATATACACATATAGTAGTTGTGCTAATTTTTTTATATCATTCCTTATAGGTTTGACGTAGTGCAACTATTTTGCAATTGGGGTGTAAGAATTTTTTTTTTAAAAAAAACAAATTGTTGGCTTTATGCCTCCTTCAAGGCCTATCATTTTTGGAAGAAACACAATTTATCTTGTTGACAACTACATTAGGTTATGCACATACGCCACATGATCTAATTGAAGCTAGATCAGCGTGTTTAGCTTTTTAATGTAATCCATCTTTGATATTGCCTACGTGCAGGTATAATAATTATGAAGGAATTGGCCACATTTATTCTTCCCATTCCGTGTCATATAATATGCGTTCACATCAAATAATATGCCGACTATTTCGTTAATTTTAAGTTGTCAAAAATATAATATTTATAAAATATAAGGGATTAGAATATATAGTTGCTAAAAACTTAAGGATCGATATGAATTTGAGTGAAAGTTTTTGAGGGCCAGATAATACTTTTTAATCTTCAAACATTTACTCGTTCAAAATTTATTTATTTTTTATACTTTTAATTATTACAATTTATTTTTTTATATTTTAAAATTATTACGTTCGTAACATTTTGCTGCATATGAGATTAATTAAAATTAAATAGAATATCTATTATATCAATACAGTATTTGGTATAGTTTAATTAATGCTAAAATAATAAATAATATGAACAAGGTCTCAAGGTACCAATAAGTATTCGTTACAAGAAAGTAAGATGGATAAGGTCCACATTAACTTGGGCCATCACAGCCCAAAAAGGGATCCAATTGGTGCCTTGTTCTCTTACTTTACCATATATAAACCACTTAACCAACTTCTAATTTCTCGATATGGGACTATTGGGAGGGTTATCACAATCTATTCTCTTACAAAAACGACGTCCTTGTCACTAGGGTCAATTGATCATAATCAACTCCCAATTTCCTGATGTGGGATTATTGGAAGGGTTATCATAATCTACCCCCTTGCAAAGGCGACGTTCTCGTCACCAGGATCAATTGATCACAATCATCAGAAAGGCAGGATTCTAAAGGTGCCCCCACAGGTTCAAGAGGTAGCTTTCATCAATGTAGCACTTTATCTTTTGGCTTTCATAAGTTTAAGAGATGGCTCTCATCGATGTAGCACTTGTTCTGTATGATATTTAGCTTCTATACTTCTGATTCATGCATAACTTAAATAAACTATTAATTAATTTTTAAATTTTTTAATATGAAATTATTGAAAGAATTATCATAAATGGCACTGGGCAACGAGGGAACGAGGGAGGAGAGGAGACAAAGGGAGACGTGGAAGGGGATGCTTGCAGACGTGAGGAATCTAGCGGCCACAAGAGGCTGTCATTTAGCTCGCCAAAAGCAACTTTCCCCCTCTTCCGTCCCCTCAACAGAATCCCGCCGGATATCGCCGCCGGGACCCACCCCTTACCTAAAATCTTATCCCCAGCGCGACCCATCCAAATAAAATAAAACCCTCCTTTCCACTTTTGCCCTCATATATTCCTCATATTTAAATATTTGGGAGATGCGCACCACCACGTGGCAGACAACGTACCGCTTCCAGCCCCTCTTTTTTTTTTTTTTTTGAAAAAAAAAGATTTCTCGAAAGCAGTATTCATTTAATTTATTCTATGTGTGGTTTTTAAAAGAGGGGGAAGAAAAGGATCAAATCATGAGCTCTGGAAGCAACGATTCCCTGCGAGACGAGAAAAGCCTGGTCGCCGGGGAATCGCTTATACCGTCCACGTGTCGTGATTGTATTGGGCGTCGGCGCGCCGCTCGTACGCGGCGGACATACGTCGGCCCCGCTTCATGCGATCGGACGGGACGCAACGCGAGGGCTTCGCGGAGGCCTTCTCTCCTGAAAACGCCCTCGCCTTTGTCACCCAATCACGTAAACGCCATCGAGAGGGGAATCGTACGCCGCTCTGGCGAAAGGTATCCCTTTGAACGGAAGGGAACGGAGAGCGTCTCATGATGCCGATTTGAATATATATATATATATATATATATATATATTATTGACTTAACGTACGGTTGAGAAAACGCTTCGCATTACGGAACGGGCACGTCACGATCCAAATCATGGACCGTTCAAATCACATGACCTTTCCTCATCCTGGCTTAATTTTTGGCCGGTATTATCAGGTTCATTGGGCCATCCTGACCCTCCATTCCCAGGATCCTACACGGGTACACTCTATAATGGTCAGAAGCATTAGGGTAATTCCACGCAAGTGAAAGGCATGATAGAATCTAGGAGGGCAAACAAAGATGCGCGTCCCTTTTTTTAAATTAAAATTAAGGGGGTAACTCTATACTGATCAACATAAAAATAATATAATAACATCATCCATGGTTTTGATAAAATATATGTGATCATCTACCAATCAACTTCTTAATTCGTAACATTCGATTAACTCTTCAGAATACTTATAGAATCCAAATTCGATATGTCTATGAGAAAGTTAACTCTATGGCAAATTGAATAATCATCCATATAACCTATCATTTTGATTTTTACATAATTTTATTTTCAAATATATCGAATTTGACTCGTCCTAAAATAATATGATCATCTATCTATACCAATATATATATATAATAATATTGTTAAATTTTATATGCCACCCCCTTTTCCAATATAATCACGCTTGCTTGCCCTTCTTTGCCATTTTTCAAGCATGAGAAAACTAAAAAAGTAATTAAATTTTTTCAAAACCCTACATTTGAATAGGCTTAAAATTTTACTAGCAAATTGAAGTTTGCCATGTCCTTTGCTTGAGGATAAGTAGCTTTTTTAAAGTAATTTTTGTATTTATTTTAAAGAAAATAGATGATGCTTTTGATGAGATGCATGCTTTTGATATGTAAATATGTTTGCATACAAGCTTTGCCTGCATTTCTTGTAAAGAAGTATTGCCTATTTGCATTTATTATATTTTTATCCTTGTTTATTATGGATGAAAAGAGATTATACCTAGTTATTATTGATATGAAATGATAACTCATTACTAAAGAAAAAGAAAAAGATATATACAGACAAATACTTTCTCTCTATCATCAATGGAAGTCCGATCGAGTTTTTTCATTCCTCTGTGGGATTACGTTAGGGGTGCCCTTTATCCCCCCTCTTATTTATCTTGGCTGCGGATGATCTTTCTCGTGCTTTCCAGCTGGCTCAGCAAAATCAGAGGATTGTCCCATTTATGATGGGGGATGAGGGCCCTTCCATCTCTCATCTTTTGTTTACCGATGATTGTATCCTTCTGGGTCAGGCCTCTACTGATAATGCGGCATCCTTTGATTTCATTATTCAGTGCTATTGTCATATCAGAAGGTCAACCTTCAGAAGTCTTCTATCTACTTCAGCCTGAAGACTTCCAGATCCATGAGGGAAGCTATTATCAATCGGTTGAGAATCTCTACTCAGACCGATCGATTTATGTATTTGGGATCCCCATGACTGGTAGACGACCTCGTTGTGCTAACTATACGGATCTTGAGAGGCGGGTCCGCCAACGTATCGAAGGTTGGCATGTTACTGGTTTATCTATGATGACAAGGGTTACCATTGTCCGATCGGTTCTTTCCTCCTTCTGCTCTATATGCTTTCGAATGCGCCATCCCGACTACTTGCCTGAGGAGGATCGAGAGATGCTTTAGAGATTTCCTATGGCATCTATGTAAGACGGGCATGGTATTCATCTTTTATCTTGGGACATTATTTGTATGCCAATTCAAGAAGGTGGTCTCGAGATCCAATCCCTGAAGGTCAGGCGTCAAGCTTTATTGGCCAGACATGCATCCGTTTCCTTCTAGAGCCGTAATGTCTCTGGAGCACTGTGATGCGTGCAAGATATGGTGATTGGAAGTCTAGGGAGTACATATTGCCGCCCCAGGGTGCTCTTCCTTTTGGAAGGAGGTATGTTAGTTTGGTGACTCCATCATGAAGAACATCTCTTGGATGATTGGTGATGGTCATTCTATTGACGCTATTCAGATTTTGGATTTCTGAGCTCTCTCTATCTCGGTGGCCCTCATTTATCAGCACTGATATTCCCACCGACTTAAGGGTTAAAGATTTGATCTCATTTGATCCCCCCTCCTGGCATACCCCTATGGTGACCAGTCTCTTTGGTGAGGAACTCTCTCAGCGATTCTATCGATTCTCTTATCTCTGGTTCCTCGGCTGATGTTAGGCTATGACAGCGATCCTCCCTCTCTAGGGCCCCTTTCAGGGACCTGATGAAGATCTTTAGGCCTCAGCCTCAGGAAACAAAGGATGCTGTATGGATATGGTCGCTCCCACTCTTCCTAGGGTTCAGCTTTTTCTATGGAAGCTTCTCTGGGACTGCCTTCGACGTGTGCCCTGCTCTCTCGTAGGGGTGTGTCTATCCAGCCGACCTGCCCCTGTGTGGTTTGGAGGACAAGTCTATAGACCATGCGATCTTCAAATGTCCAAGAGCAAGTCGGATTTGGTACCTGATGGGCTATGGTTATAGAGAGTATGCTTATGGTTTCCCACGTCCTCTCTTTTTTTAGGATCTTCAGATGGCTCCTTAGGATAAACGTTGTCTCTAGCAGCCACGGCCTACCAGATTTGGTTATCGAGGAACCAGATTTATTATTGGAGGACTTTATTTCTCTTCATTGGCTTGTGAGGAAGATTAGATCCTTGTCCGCGGATTGTGACCGTGCTGCTCAAGTGGTTGGTTATGACATCTCTGGCCTCTGGGTTCCCCTGCTGTTTCGACAGCGAACCGGCGTACAGTTTTCATTTCTTGGGAGCTTCTCCTTCAGGGTTCGTCAAAATCAACTTTGATGGGAGTGTCCGTGGTAGATTGGCTGGTTCGGCCTTCATCATCAGTGGGCCTCAGGACGATATGCTGGCGGCGGATGGATTTGGCATTCTTGATTCTTCTGTCCCTATGTCCGAGCTTTATGCTGCTTGGGCAGATATTTCTTATGCTTCTCAGACTCTTCGAGCACAGAGGCTTGTGATCGAGGGTGATTCCATGACAGTCATTCAGTGGTTACGGAAGGAGAGTGTTCCCGAAGTATCCACTAATCCAATTCTCAGGGATATATGGTCTATGCTTCAGGAAGTGGATACTGTCCAGATCCGTCATTGTTTCGTGAAGCCAATTCGGGCTGACTGGGCGGCGGCTGCTGTAGCTCAGCACGTTGGTTATAGGATATGGAGAAGGGGTGACCCCTGCCCTCCTGTTTTGTTGCAAATTTTGTATTCAGATGTATCTGGGTTGATTCGCACTAGACTAGTGTGATCGCCCGCCTGTACCAAAAAAAAAAATGGATGGCTATCTCTAATTGAATTAGTAATGCATTGCTTTAATGTGGGATGCATTTCTATACAAATGATAATTAACAACTATTTTTCCTTTATGCATTATAATAAATATATATTGTTTATTAAAATTATAGCATAAATTTTTATCTAAGTTCAATTAGTTCTAACAACATGATAATATTAACCTTGCTATTACAAGTAATTTTCTAAGTTTTCCTTGCCATAAAATATAATCTAAGATCATGATAGGAGAAAAAGCATATAGAATTGTTGCATAATATTTCTCATATTCTTACAAAGTTACGTTAAGTGCTATAATATTTAGCAATGCTCAACTTCTTTAAGGATAACCCATTGGATGAATATTATATAATACAAGTTTTCTCTTTTTTTTTAAAAACAAAACAATGAGGGTTGTTCTTTATTTTATTTCATAAAACTGCTAAAAGAAATAAGTAAAATTCATATTCTATACTTCAACTCGAAAGTATTAATGCCGCTGAAATTATAAATGTGCAAACAGCAACAGAGGTTTATAAATGCATTTAAATATAACTTTTAAAACCTTAATCCTATCATCATAATTTATAAGTATAATGTGCAAACAATAATAGAGGTTTATAAGTGAATTTAAACATAATTTTAAAGACCTCAACCCTTCCATCATAATTTAGACACATATAGTAGGCCATTTATACCATGTATTATCCTATTTAGAAAGTCTTTCAAAGAGTAAATAAACTTAAAAGCAATACAGTATATTTACCATGACCATATTATTATATATATATATATTAATTATTAGAAATATTTGAATAATAATTATTTATATAAAAAAGGGTAACAATAAATATATTCTCTGCATGAAGTGGCACTTTATTTTTAAAGCCTTTTGGAGAGTCAAAATACGTTACGATTTAAGTAATTTGCTAACGGCACTCTACTATCAAAAATTTCATTGCTAGATAAACTAGATAGATTTTATATTAAAAAAATAAAATAAAAAATTACGTATAAATCCTTCAAGCAACAAAAGGAATGGTTAGAACCATCCGAATTGCCCTCGTCCTGAATTGCATGAACACATATTAAATAGAACAAAAGTATAGGAGTGAAAATATCAATCCTCCCGTTGATAATTTTGTTATATATTTCTCCTTGAAAGGATAGAGGAAAAATATTAAAAAAAAAAAATGAAAAAAAAAAGACAAGGGGATGAATCCACCCTACTTTATTACGGATACCTACGCCCCACCTGCTTCTCCGAAGAATCTCGGAAGGCGAAGAACCCGAGACACGCAAACGAGAGGAGAGCAATTAAGGCAAGGAAAATTGGAGGGGTGAGAAAAGATACCAACTCGGACGAGTCGGTGCACCGCCGGAAGCGGTATCTCGACTCCGGCTTGGAGGCGAAGCTCTCGCGATGCATGACGCGACGGATCGACCCCGCATCGGCTGTCGAGATAAAGCACCGCTCGCGGTCTTTTCTGCCCCTGACATCGCCCCGTTCACCCGAACCGCCCCCTCCGGATTCCCGGTCCAGTCGACCGTACCCAATCCAATGCTTCCTCGCTCCCCTGTTTCCCTCGGTATATTGGACGCATCTCTCTCGCTGGTTATTTGTTATTTGGAAGCTGGGAGATCTGAGAGAAGAAAAGGATAGCGAGAGATAGAGAGAGAAAAGTGGAAGGGAGATATGGGTTCGGTGACTCCGGAACTTGGGTTGGATTTGAAGCTCTGCGCCATGAAGAGCGCGAGTGGTTTTCTGAAGGAGGCAACGGCGATCGAGAAAGGAGAAGGGAGGATGGCAAAGTTGGAGGAGTGCGTGAAGAGTTTAGAGGAGGAAAGAAGGAAAATCGAAGCCTTCAAACGCGAGCTTCCACTCTGCATGGATCTTATAGGCGATGGTTGGTTGAAATTTTTTTTTTCTCCTCATTTTTTGTGTTTTTGGATTAAAAGTCCGATTTTTTGGTTCTAAAATTCGATTCTGAGATTTTCTTCGATGGTGGCAGTGATCCAGGGGTTGAAGGACGAGCTTGAGCAATGCCGGAGGGACCGATACGCGGGGTCCTCCCATGTCCTCGAAGAATTCATGCCCATTGGGAGTAAATTCGAGGAGGAGGACAGGGTAAAGTTTGAAGACGATACCAAGGATAAGATGAACTGGATGAGCTCCGCCCAACTCTGGAGCGATAATTACAGCGACGAGAACGATAACAACACCATCAACAACGAGAAAAAAATCCCCGGAAAGGTATATAAAGGAGGAATTTTTTCGCTTTTTTCCTTTGAGAAAACGATTTTTGTTTGATTTTTTGATGAGATTTTTTCTGAAATGATGGATCTCTGCTTCGATGGCAGAGAGTTGGAGAGCCCGATCGCGAGACCTCGTCGCTGGAATCCAGAGGTCGGAGCGGAGGAGGCGCATTCGTGCCGTTCAAAGGCCCATCGGCGATCGCAGCGAACCCGAGGAAGGAGGAGAAGCTGGCGGTGGTGTTTCCGGACCTCTCCCTGCTGTCCCCGGGATCAAGGCCTCGCGCCCGCTTCTGGCTGTGTCTGAGGACCACCGCGGCGGTGGCCTGATCTCCAAGGTCACTGTGAGAGCCCAGGCACCGTCGCCAGCGCCACTGGTGGCGTCAGGCGCCCACCTCAGCTTACAGGCCCAGCAGCAACCCCAAAGGAAGGCTCGGCGGTGCTGGTCGCCGGAGCTGCATCGCCGCTTTGTGACCGCCCTCCAGCAGCTCGGAGGTGCCCAAGGTTAGATGGAAGTTTTTATCTTTTTTCTTAAACATGTAAAATTTGGCTTGATGATGATTGAATTCATCTTGAAGGCATTTCTTTCTGGCTGCTGCTTTAATCTGTAAAGTTTCGAGGGAAAAAATGCTTTTACGGTAATTCAGTTCGTGTTTTATGAGTATCTGGGTAAAAGTGTCATCTTTGCGGCAAGGAATCGGACACTATTACTTTGTTTTGGTCTCGATTTTCTTATACTTATGGAAAGTGAAAGGAATAAAGATCTAAAACTGATTACAGGAGGTAAAAAAAAGGAAACTTTTCAGGGATCGAGTATTGGTACATGTCCTTCTTTCTTAGAATGTGGAATGAGATAAAGCAATTAAGAACAGTAATTCTCCCGTCTTTGGATCTAACTAAAGTCTCTCTTAATGCAGTGGCCACTCCAAAGCAGATCAGGGAACTGATGAAGGTTGATGGGCTTACCAATGATGAAGTGAAAAGCCATTTGCAGGTTGGTTTTTGGATTCAATTTGATTGCTTCTTTGCTTCTTAGATCTTCATCTGGTTGTCATTTCTCAGAAGGCATTGATATAATGATCTCTTATGCTGTTTCAGAAATATCGGTTACATACTCGAAGGGTGCCAAATGGTTCAGCTGCAGTGAACCGTCCTGTTGTTGTGATGGGAGGCCTATGGGTTCCCCAGGATCACTACTCCACTTCACAGCAGAGTGCTTCCCAGTCTGGCTCTCCCCAAAGCCCACTTCAACTAGTCGGTGCTGCCCGCACAGTCTCCCTTACTGCTGGAGATAGCTGCGAGGAAGAAGATGGGAAATCGGAGTGCTACAGCTGGAAATGAGGGAAGTTTTCTGCTGGAAATAGTGAAGGAGATGAAGTGAAGCCCTAGATATCTGTTGAAGAGACCGACGTATGGGAATCGATGTATAGAGGAATCGAGAGTTTTACTAATAGTTTACCGGGGACAAACCAATGGGGTTGGAGTGAAATCCTGTGATATGTAGGGAAAAGAGGAATAGCTATGCGGAGGACAGGAGTTATCGAGCTCCTTATATAAAATTTTTTGGCAGAGTTCAGTTTTCAGCCCTTTGGTTCTTCCTTTCTTTTCCTTCGGGTTTTAAACAGCATGAGGGCTGTTGTGACACCTATTGGACATCGAACAGCAGTGTCATTTTCCCCTTTCATAAAGCCTTTACCGGTTTTAAACATGACTGGTTCTTGAATTCTTATTTGAGGTTTTGATAAGTTTGAAACTTGATCCTCTTTGCCACTGTTTGGTGAGTTTTCCACAGGTGAGGCAAGAGATCCTAGGTCAGCATGATGATTGAGAATTGAATGCTCTGCTGGCAGTTGATAAACACCTTTAATGATCCGACTTTATGAGTGATCTGGACTTCAGAGTACATTGTAGTTGTTTGTGTTTTAGGCTTTGATTTTGGATATGCCACTGTTGTCTTTATTCTTTCAGTCCCGTGCTTCTGATGGAACTATCTCTTCCTAATCCATTTGTGCAGGGCCTAAATCTCAGTTAAGCCAAAATTTTCAGCACTGCATTTCCTGCTCTCATCATTTCTCAGCCTCGGATGGCTCAAATCCATTTATTCTTCTGTTCATTCTGAATTTTTCCCTTCAATTATTAACCTAGATGTTAAGAGAATAGAAATTTTATAGAAACCCAACCTACCCGTCAAACTTTGGTCCAAATAATTAGGTTTGGCCTGCTCCAGGTCATCTTCTAAGGTCATCTCAAGCTTTCGTAAAGACTTCCTTATAGACCCTTCCAATTGACTTAGGTCTTCTTGTCCTCTTTTTAGGCCTCTCTTTATGGATGCTCGTGCCTTTGATGACATCTGAACTGCAGCCCACTGTCTTGAAATGTTTACTGCAATGGTGGTATCAGGTTTGGGAGATGCGCCTTCCTTGCATCTTCTTGCCTGCTTGTGTTGCAATGAATACCTAAGTCTGTGAAACTTCATGAATGATATTTAAGACAAATGGATCAAAATCTAGCTTCTTGGCCCTTCTATCTTTTATTCTTCTTGCTTCTTCTCGTGGTGATAGCTACCCTAACTAATTTAATTATCTCTATTGTTGGCATCCACAGTCTAGCTTCCCTCTTTAAACATCTTTCATTATAGTTTGGTGAACCTAGACAGCATTCAGCAAGAACTATAGCCAATTAGCTTCTGCTAGTGCTGGCAATAGAAATTTGGCTCGTGACCTCCAGTACCATTGTGTTCTGCTTCACCTGTTGTTTACTTCGATGCAGAAGAGGAGCTCCAGTCCCAGTGTCTCTGCTGAGATAAAGCCAAAGCATCAAGGGTCGTTTCATGTATAGTAGAACCTCCTGGCAAGAATCAGGTCGTCGACCTTGACATAGGAAAGGAATCTTAAATCTGGCATGGGTCTGTTTCACTGGCAAATTTTAGTCCTGAAATGGATCCTACCGCTTGTTTGGTAGTAGAATGCCCACTAACGCCACATGCATGGTGTTTGTGCCGTTGTTCTCACATTGTCTTCTTCCAAGACAACCCCATTTGCCTTGCAGACACTCCATCTTTGGAACCGAGAATTTAGACTATATAAACAGAGTTTGATACGTAGTGGAATATTGGTTATGAATCACAATTAGGTGGCAATTTTTGTTCATCGACAGGATAGAGAGAAGAGCCAAATTCTGGCGCTGTCGATAGTACCAGTTGCAATGATAATAAACTCATGGTTTCGAAAACAAGTTCCTTTATAACAGGAAACTTTTTTAAGAAAAAACTTCTCGCAGATCACTATTACCATTGTCCTAACTTTACCAGGTGCTCAAAGATGTCCAACATCCACATCCGTGATGGACGATCCTGTGACTTGAACTGGCCATCATTGTCTTTCCTCGCTGCCCATCAGAATGCTGAACATGGACGGTGGTGCAGAAGTTTTTCATGACTAAAATAGAGAGATGAAAGCAAGCTTTATAAGAAGAGGACTAAAGTTCTGATCTTGAAGACAGAATGGCTGCAACTATTCCTCTTGTGAAAGCAATACTAAAAGCCACTGACGATCTTGACTTGCTATTCACAGCATGGGTAACACTGCTAACACATTAAAAAAGCATTACATAACAGAAGATAAAAAAGAAAAGTAGGAAAAAATGTGCAAGTCTTCTGCAGTGAGTTCTATACAAAATCTGCGCTATTTTGCTACTTTGATGGCTCCAGCCCTGCATTCAGACATACTGTTATTTCTAGTGGTAGACAGTAGCCTACCATTTCAAGCTTTCGTTTATTATGCTAATTTTCAAAAGTCTTTTTGAAAAAACAAATAGCATTTCAGAAGGAATAACTAGAGTTGGTATCCATGTAGATGAGAAAATGCCCACTCAAAAAGAAAGACAATGGGACAAAATGTCCTTCTCATTGATGACATATATAATTAGTGGATATCTCAGGCAAGATTATGGTGAGCCCACATTGGTAGGACAATCCTTTGCAAATGAGCTGTTACATATGTGAATTTTATAGTAAAATATAAGGATAACTGTCACCTTTTCTAATATCTGTATAAAAGATACATAAGATCGAGGGTATGTTAGGATATGATCCAAATATTTGGCACTAGAACATATCAGGTCGGTTTGATACTAATGACTAACAGGCCAACTAGGAGAAAAGTTGGAACAGAAATCCTTTTGTTGGCGCGTCTCAGGCTACAATTTATCAGTTGTTATGGAATGGCTAGTCAATGGTGTTGATAACAGGCCTATGCAGGCCAAGGCCCATACTATCCAGTTTTATTGCAGTTCCTACTCACTTTCAGGCGGAGGCTGCAATATTCAGACTTCATGCTGGTTTGACCTTAAATTTTTAGGCCTAAAAGTACGCCTTTAAAATTTTAGGATCACACATGTATGATTTAAAAATACTAAAACATAATTAATAGGTTAATATTGGACTTCAAACTTATACAAATTGTTAATCCACATTATCCAATAGAAAGTATTTATAATATGAAATAATATAAATCACATATCAATAGTGAGCTCATCATGCATATGTCATTGGACTAAATTTATTCAATTCGTTTTACAAATTCATAATCGCTAACAATCAATGGTAGTTTACGCATAGAAAATTTACAACAATCCAAAGTTGTGTCCAGAAGCCTAAGCAGATATGCAACAGCTTTGTATTCATAAAATTGCAAGTGTCAAAGGATTTGAAATTTTGATGCCTATGTAACCGTTTGTTACGTTAAGTGGTGCAAACTCTTGGTCCTCTATGACTGCAAACTTTTGGTTTTCTGGTTATTAACATGTGTAATGACAATTTAGTTAGTGCTTAAGATGTGGTAACGATAGGTAATTAAAAAGTCATTATTGATGGAGCAATGACTATATAAAGCTTTCACTTTGCTTGGTCCATATACTACTCTCTACACAGAAAATATATATCAGAATTGAGAAAGACAAGTGTGAGAATCGAAACAAATTAAATAAAGGTAAACAATGGCCAGAGGTATGTGATTCTGACATACTTCCTTGATTTGAATTTCTATCAGAAACATAATTAATTAATATCTTACATTGTATCAAAGCATTTCAACCTTTGCCTTGTTGCATATTGATCATGCATATTGATCATGCTTACATGTATATATATATATATATATTCATTCGTAGGCCTGATTTGGGTTCTTTGTTTAAGCATTATTTGTTAAATTTGATATGAGAAAACATTAAGTTAATGGATATTTCAATCCATCCAAAGTTTAAAGATAACTTTGTATAACATGTATTATTTATCAAATGAATCCCCAGTAATTTCTTCCCACTTATGTATATAGCATATGGTTTTTTGAGCAGTAGCGTTATCAATGGACCATGTGGGGATTCCATGGCATGGTGGTCCAGCTTGATTACTATTGTGGCATATGCTTATAGGCCATATGCTCATTATGACTGGTCCATTCAAGCAGCCTACGAGCCATGCCTTTGGTTATGATTAATTAGATAAATATATGCATAGATACACCAAATATTGATTATATCATTTTACAATTAATCATTGTAAGATTAATGCATAATTTTTTTTGGGTTTGTCTTGTGAATGAAGGAATAATGTCAAGTCATATTTATAACTGATTATGTGCTTTTGGGTAATTTGTATAATTTTATGATATTTTTAAGAAATTATATTATTGAAATATATATGCAAAATGACTATTTTGTGCATAATTTAGTGATGTTGTATGTATATTTTGGGTTAATACATACAATTAAGTTTAAATTCTTTTAGCACATAAATAATTAGTATTGGGCATTTTGATTATTTTTGCTCAAATTAAGTCTATGCACAAACTGTATAATTTTATATGCATATATAATAGTTTTAAGCTCATATTATGCATGAAATATTTTGTCACATTTACATACTTTAGGGTTGAGATTATTTATGTATAGAACATATCAATTGCATAACATTTATGTTTTAATTATGCAATTTATGTTTCATTTATGAGAAATTGCATAACATTTATGTTTTAATTATGTAATTTATATTTTATTTATGAAAAATTTTATTTACAAATTATGACATATCTTTTAGTCTAGATATTGTTACAATTTGTGAAATTTAAGATTACTTTCATAAAGCTTCATTTTGTACATATAATTTAAGCTGTGTCAAATTTTTGCACATTAAGATTCATAAGATGTTCACTAAATAAAATTTAGATAATTATTTAGGTGAACTATAAAGTTATGAATTATTATGTGGTTAACACGAGAAGCATGATTTGAGAGAGTTTCCTTTAGAGATGCTAGTTCTTAAATGCACCTTAGTATTACTAGTCTTTCATAGAAGGTTGGTTTTTTAAAGAGGACTTTCCCACCAATCTTTTTTAGGAGCACTTTTAATGATTGCCAATCGTTGTTATTGTATAGTTGTTTTTAGGCATTAAGTCTAGCCTACAACACGAAAACCTAATTATCTAGTAATCAATATAATTTTAATTAATTGGAGAGTAGCCATAGCATCTTTGATCAATTAAAATTATATATTAATTTTTTTTTGGATCACATAAGGATTAGACATAAGTTGTGATTAATTATACTTAATATAATAAACTTTATCCCATAAAAAAATTTATTATATTTATATAATTAATTAGAATAAAATATCAAACTATTTTCATAATTTACCTACATTAGAATATAGTTTGATAGTTTTATCATATTTTGGATAGAAAATCAAATTATTTTTGTTTTGTAGCCATATAGCAAATTTGACATTTCTATTAAATAGATAATTTGGATCTATTTGACTAAAAATTTAGATCACAGATAATTTTTATGACATGAGATCTAATTTATGCATATTTTTACATTGATAAAATGTGTAATTAAGTTTTCTAGGCCTCAAATTCTTTTGAACTTTTACAGCTTCTTAACCTGCTAGTTACTCTAATATTCATCTAAACATTCCAGAACTTAGGGGCAATAACTATAAAATTTGCAAGGAAAAGATTCTCCTTCATTTAGGGTGGATGGACATTGATTATGCTATTAGAAAGGATGAACCACCAGCTATTACTGACAAAAGCATGCCAGATCAAATTAATCTTTATGAAAAATGGGAGCGATCTAATCAACTATCAGTTATGTTCATAAAGACTAAAATCTCTGCTAGCATTCGTGGTTCTATTGATCAGCATGAAAAGGTTCATGATCTTCTTAAAGCCATTGATGATCAATTCGTCACTTCAGAAAAGGCTTTGGCAATCACCCTAATCATGAAGTTTTCTTCTCTCAGTCTCACAAGTGTTAAGGGTCTGTGAGCACATTATGAAAATATGGGATATAACAGCTCAACTTAAGAAACTTGAGGTAGATATGTCAAAATCCTTCATTGTGCACTTTATTCTGAACACTCTTCTACCACAATACGGGCCTTTTAAAATCTCCTGTAACACACATAAGGATAAATAGTTCATTAATGAGTTAATAACCATGTGTGTTCAAGAAGAGGAGAGGCTTGTGATGGAATTGGGAGAAAGTGCTATGCTGGCTATGGTCCGGGAGAAGAACAAAGCTGAAAAAGGCAACAAGTCTCAAGCCACCACTTCTGAGGCTAGTCACAAGGAAAAGGGTAAAATACGACTTCTAACTGACATTAAGAAAAACAATAAGTGTTTCTTCTATAAAAAGAGAGAACATCAGAAGGAGTGTGTCAATTTATGAAATGGCTTAAGAAGAAAGGTAATTTATCCTCATTTATTTGTTATGAATCTGATATGGTTAATGTTAATATTTGCATCTGGTGAATTGATTCTGGTTTTATAATCCATATTGCAAACTCCTTGCAGGTTATGTAAAACCTAAGAAAGCAGTGGAAAGTGAGCTGAGGATCTTATCTAACAACAAGATGGGCTCACATGTGGAAGCTATAGGAACATGCACCTTGACATTAAGTAGTAGCTTTGTTTTAGTTATAGAAAGAACCTTTTATGTACCAAGTTTCTCACGAAACTTGATTTATGTTTCTACACTTGTACAGTTTGGATACTCCTTTAATTTTAAAGACACAACTTTTAGTTTATTTTATAAATCTGATTATGTTGGGAATGGTATTTTATCTGATGGGCTTTACCATATTTTTTTATAAAATGATGCCACTAATAGTTCAATGCATGTACGCACTAGCACTAAGAGGTGTAATATTGATGAATACTCCTCTATGTTATGGCACCAGAGGTTAGGTCATATATCAATAAATAGAATTAAAAGATTAGTAAATAATGAAGTACTTAGTACTTATGATTATACTGATTTTATGACTTATGTAAACTGCATTAAGGGAAAGCAGATGAATAAGTCCAAGAAAGGTGCTAATAGGAGTTCTAACATGTTAGAGATCATCCATACTGATTATACTAATTTCATGACTAGTGTAGACTGCATTAAGGGAAAGCAGACGAATAAGTCCAAGAAAGGTGCTAATAAGAGTTCTAACATGTTAGAGATCATCCATACTGATATATGTTGTCCTGATATGGATGCACAAGGTCAGAAATACTTCATCTCTTTCATTGATGATTACTCACATTTTATGTATATTTTTGCTTAATAATAAAAATGAAACATTGGATGCCTTTAAGTCCTTCAAGGCTGAAGTTGAGAACCTATGTGGAAAGCAAATAAAAATTGTGAGATCAGATAGAGGTGAAGAATATTATAGTAGATACATTGAGAGTGGACAAGCATATGGTCCATTTGCTAAGTTTCTTTAAGAATATAGAATTGTAGCCCAATACACCATGCCTGATTCATCAGATATGAATGGTGTTGCAGAAAGAAGAAATCGAACACTAATGGACATGGTGTGGAGTATGCTGAGCAACTCTAATCTTCCTAAATCTTTATAGACTGAAGTACTTAAGACGCTGCATATATATTAAATTGAGTTTCAACCAAGGCTATCCCAAAAATAACTTTTGAATTATGGAAAGGTTAGAAACCGAGTTTGCAATATATGCGCGTTTGGGGATATCGTTTGATGTGAGAATATATAATTCACAAGAAAAGAAACTTGATCCAAGGACTATAAGTGGATTTTTTATTGGATACGCTGAAAAGTCTAAGGGTTATAATTTTATTGTCCATCTTACACTACTAGGATTATGGAATCAAGGAATACTAAGTTTCTTGAAAATGACATGATCAGTGGGAGGGATCAATTCAGGAATTTACTTCCTGCTCATGATACAGAATCTCAACCTTCC
The DNA here is from genome assembly GCA_900491605.1 of Calamus simplicifolius. Classification (NCBI taxonomy): domain Eukaryota; kingdom Viridiplantae; phylum Streptophyta; class Magnoliopsida; order Arecales; family Arecaceae; genus Calamus; species Calamus simplicifolius. Next base: position 361,826 of record UESW01005092.1, on the reverse strand, counting down.
ACTTCATCAGATAGATTGGTTCACAGCACTCCACAAGTTCAAATTAATGCTGAAATCGTTGAATTTTCATAAGTTACTGAAAACTTTTCAGTGGATCAACAGTTCAAGATTTATCTAAAGTTTCTGAACAAACAGTTAAATCACAAGCTCCTCAAGGAGATAGTGGTCCAACATTAAGATGATCTACTAGAAAGAAAAGATCAGCTATTCTTAGCAATTATATTGTGTATCTGTAAGAATCTGACATAGGAGCCAAAAATGATCCTGAAATATTTTCACAAGCCATGAGTTGCAAAGAGTTTGATTTATGGCACGATGCTATGAAGGAAGAGATGGATTCCATAAAGAGCAACGGAGTCTGGAGCCTTGTAGAGTTGCCTAATAGGGCAAGAGTTATTGGTTGTAAATGGGTCTTTAAGACCAAAAGGGACTCATTAGGCAACATTGGGAGATACAAAGCGGGACTCATTGCTAAGGGGTTCACTCAAAAAGAATGAATCGATTATACGGAAACCTTTTCTTCTGTAGCTAAGAAAGATTCTCTTAGTATTATTTAGTATTAGTTGCGCATTTTGACCTTGAGTTGCAACAAATGGATGTGAAAATAACTTTTCTTAATGGTGATCTAGAAGAGGAGGTTTATATGAAACAATCTGAAGGTTTCTCTTCTAGTGATGGTGAGCATTTGGTTTGTAAGCTTAAGAAATCCATATATGGTTTAAAACAAGCTTTCCGTCAATGGTATTTCAAATTTCATAGTATAATTTCTTCATTTGGTTTTGTTAAAAACCCCATGGATCAATGTATATACAGAAGGTTAGTAGAAGTAAAATTTGCTTTTTGTTTTATATGTGAATGACATTTTGCTTGTAACAAATGATAAGGGTTTGCTGCATGAGATAAAATAATTCCTTTCTAAAAATTTTAACATGAAAGATATGGGTGAGCATCTTATGTCATTGGCATTAAGATTTATAGAGACAGGCTTCGCGGAGTATTAGGACTGTCATAAGAAACCTATATTAACAAAGTTTTGGAGAGATTTTTGATGAAAGATTACTCACCAAGTGTTGCTCCTATGTGAAGGATGATCGGTTTAGTTTGAATCATGCCCAAAGAATGAGCTTGAGAGAGAATCTATGAAGAATATTCCATATGCTTTCGCAGTTGGAAGCCTTATGTATGTCCAAGTCTGTACAAGACCTGACATTGCATATGCTGTTGGGATATTAGGGCAATATCAGAGTAACCCAGGTATAGACCACTGAAGAGCTGCAAAGAAAGTCATACGGTACCTTCAAAGAACTAAAGATTATATGCTTATGTAAAAATAGACGAACAATCTAGATGTGATCGGCTATTAAGATGCAAACTTTGTTGGTTGTATTGATTCTTGCAAATCAACATCTGGGTATAATTTTATTATGACCGATGGAGCTATTTCATGAAAAAGTGTCAAACAGACTTTGACTGCCACTTCTACCATGGAAGCTAAGTTCGTATCTTGTTTTGAGGCTACTTCACATGGTGTATGGCTTAAGAGTTTTATTTCTGGGCTTAGAGTTATGGATTCTATTTTTAGGTCATTAAAGATTTTTTGCGACAACTGCTATTTTAATGGCTAAGAATAATAAAAGTGGGAGTCGAAGTAAGAATATCGACATTAAGTACTTAGCTATTAGAGAATGTGTCAAAGAAAAAAAAGTGGTCATTGAGCACATTAGCACTGAGTTGATGATTGCTGATCCTTTGACTAAGGGCATGCCACCAATAAAATTCAAAGATTATGTAGAAAGAATGGGACTTGGTTCCACCTTGTAATTGTATATATACATTCAGTTTATTAATGAAACTCTTATGTATTCATATATTTTCTCATATTTATAAGCGCAATTTTATTTTGTTTGAAAAAATATATTTCATAATTGGACCAAGAATAAACATAAGGTTTGTTCATTAAGTTGTTACCACATAAGAATCTTGGGAAGTGAAATGCATCGTAATACATAGTTGATATTACTCGCATTTAGAGGACTTATCTCTATGATTCATGTGTTTCATTTCTCAATGAAGTTGTAGAAGTTGTAGATCAATGTTTGCACCAAGTGAAAGAATGTAACCATTTGTTACGTAAAGTGGTGCAAACTCTTGGTCTTCTATGACCATTTTGGTGCAAACTTTTGGTTTTCTATGACCATTCATTTTTTGCAACTGAAATGGTTATTAACATGTATAATGGCAATTTAGTTACCAATGGCCATTCAATAGTGCTTAAGATGTGGTAACGGTAGGTAATTAAAAAGTCATTGTTGATGGAGCAATGATTATATAAAGCTTTCATTTTGCTTGGTCCACATACTACTCTCTACATAGAAGATATACACCATCAGAATTGGAAGAGATAAGTGTGAGGAATTGAGTAAACAAAAGAAACAAATTAAGTAAAGGTAAACACCTGCTTCCTTGATTTAAGTTTCTATCAGAATCATAATTAATTAATATCTTACAACCTACCCTCATCAGAATGAAGCATTCCTTCCTTTTATCTTACCATGGTCTTAGAGAGAGATCAAAAACGAGAGTGTAGCTATCAAAGAGTCGGTGTAACCATTTATACCCTTCTAATTTTTCTTCTTATCATTTCTCTGTTGAGAAATCAAGATTTGCGTTCAGAACTGAGGACCATTTTTTACCACCTTGAGTTCAAATTTTAGTCATGATGAAGTTTTGTCAGGTTGTATTTGCTATGATCTTAACTCAGTTATTGCACCTTCTCAAACTGACAGATATAGCTTCAGATTGGTTCAGTGGTTCTTTTCATTGTTTAATCACAAGGTTCATAGTTCTCTTCCACTCCATGAGTGCTGTGTTTTAATTATTGGATCATTTTTCTTTGGTTATACTTGTGAACTCGGCACTTCAAGTCGGTCAACATTTGTTGACAGCTAGTCATGTTTGATGAAAACTGAAATTGCTATCAAATTTAATCTATCTACCTCATTTGATAAATCATGAGCCTGTTATTGTATCTTCACTTTCTCTATGAATATGTTTATAATTCATAAACATACTATTATATCAGTCCATGGTCCACTCTTAGACCATATTTTGTTATTAGGAATGAAAATGAGGAATGAATGATCAATTTCTGGAAAATATTTTCTTGGAATATCCATTCCTAGCAATTGTCATGCATAATTTGTTTAGCTTTTCTTATTTAGGTATATATATATATTGGTACAGACGGATAATCACACCTCGAACCTGATATATCATAATACAAAATTTAAAAAAAGTATAAGAGGCAAGGGTCGCCCTGCTGTCAGCTCCAAACAACCAGAGTGGTGGGCCATCCTAACAGTAATCCAATTAGCCATTGAGTTGGCTTCCGATAGATGTGCCAAATCTGGACGTCCAAGGCTCCCTGAAGAATAGATCGAATGTCACAAATTAAGGGAATGGTAGGCAAGTGGTCGCTGGATACCTGACGGAGCCAGCGGATGACGGTAATCGAATCCCCTCAATGATGAGACTACGGGCTCCGAGGCTACGAATGGCACAGGAAATACCCGCCTATGTTGCCTACAGCTCAGCAAGGGACTCGAGGAGTCAAGAATGCTGAATCCTTTAGCCGTCAGCATCGCACCATCCGATCCATGAATCATAAACGCCGATTTAGCACATCTATCTTAAACACTTTCATCAAAATTGATTTATTTAGGTATATTTAAATAAATCCCTAGAGAATGGTGTAGCCTTGGTAGTATATAATATACATCCCAACATCTAATCATCTTTGTCATTGTTTACGCACACACATATATTTTGAAAGTGTTCACTTCTCTTGCATTACCTTATATTTTAAAACCTTTTACAATACATATTAGGTTGGAAGCTCGAATATCCAATGCTTCACCAGCAGCTATGATATTTTTTTTAAAGTTTAATCTCACTTTATAGAGTGCTAAAAACAATGAATGATAGCTTGTTTTTTTTATTAAAAGGGGATATCTCGCTCCAATTCACACAACCACTAAATTATTTTGGATTTATCCATTGCCAAGAAAATTATATTTATTTATAAGATAACCTTCCTTACCTTGGTGTTATAACAGTAATATAGCCTTTTTTATCTTTATTTTTTTTCTTTTAATATATGCGCTAAACTCATTGAGATTGATTTACATTTTATGCGAGAGAAGGTAATTTATAAAGGTATTAAAATACCAAATATTCTTATCAACATATATAAATATATGTATTTTGCTATGATCATTGAGATACCTTCCTTCTCCCCACTTCAAACTTCTTAAAGTCAAATTAAAAGTCTTTAATCAGTATATCAATTTGCAGGAGCCTCGTAGTTAGCTTTGCATTTGAATTTAAATTTTAAAAATATTTTTTAATTACAATAAGCTAGGCTTTGTTACGAAACATCATTATAAATTAAGATGGTTACTATAATATAAGATGGGCGTGCGGTTGAAGTTAAGTGGAAAGTGGGTGGATCAGGATAATAGGAACAGATGGTGTATGATAGAAATATAGTTGAAAGTGGGCTAGACTAGATCAAGTAAAGGCCTAACTTGAGGGCATCAATTTTTTTTTTTTTTTTGAATTTCAAGTTAAGTTTAGGCTCTAACCCATAATTATCCATTTGAGCCTAAATTAGTCTGACATAATTAATTTTTTATTTTTAAATATTTATACAAAACAACTAAACAAGTATCATTCAAAATAATTACATAATAAATTTTTAAATATTTATACAAAAACAACTAAACAAGTATTATTCAAAAAAACTGCATCTAACTATTTTAAAAAATTTGATATGATATAAAGAATTATTTTGACATGATTGATAGGTACTCCAATATGAAATTTAAATGGATCACTATATTTTAAGGTTTTGAGTTAGGTTCAAGTCTGACTAGGGCAATGTTTCAGATCTTTATCTGGTTTAGGCTTCCAATAGGGATCAGGGATAAGTATGATTGCAAGCTTCATCCAAACTTAATCCGAACTTACTGATCTAATCATGTCGTGAATGAAATTGATCCACTCCGAAGGCCTTACGCAAGCCCAAGCTCACCAAGAGAGAGGAAAGCAATTGCAAATAGTTTCCCCAGGTCAAGAATTTGGACAAAAAGGCTGTTCATTGCATTTCAAAGGAATATTTCGGGAGTTGATTGTTAGTCAAGAAGGCTATCTTTTTTTTGGCCACTCTTAATAATAAACGAATCTAGTTGTGTTGTGAGTGTAAATTACAAAACATAAGCCCAACGATTATCCCCAATGCCCTATTTCTTCTCTTTGTCCACTCTTTTATGGTTCGTGGAGGACGACGATGTCGGTGACGACGGGGATGATGGACGTGGTGCCGATCGGCTCTCAAGTCTTCAAACGATGTTGGCTCTGTGTTGCGAACCCCGATTGCAACGATAGTTATAATAGGAAAAATAGGATAATTGTTATCATTTTGAGGGAATCATGCCTTTAGATGACCGCTTCGAGGGGATCAGGCCTCCTGATAGCCGCTTCGAGATAGTTGAGCATCCAAAGAAAATAAACTAATAATATTATTTCACCATACCAACCCAGAAGGACTGTTACATATTTATAGGTAAAAACCTCCTAGTTATTTAAGGAAGGTTAAATACAAGAATACTCTACCAAAGCTAATGAGGAAGTAAATCACAATGTACGATTAAGAATTGAAGTAAATAACAATGTATGATTAGAAGTTTCTCTAATTGCTAGATCCTTCAAATCAAGAAATCCTATAGGTTTGAAAAGATATCCAAAATTAGGAAATCCTATTATTTCATCTCCCTTAAAATCAAATTTGCCCTTAAGGTTATAGAGCAAATAAAAAGTTATTAGTAGAATAAAATTCAACTTCAAACTGTCAAAAATTAACTACTTGCATTTAGTCTTTTTGGAACTCGAAGGTGCTGAGGTATGGTCACACGTTTGTCCGAACTTGAGCTTGTTTTTGTCTTTAATAAAGATGTCCAAGTGGAGTATCCAGATAATGTAGTAGAAGAACTATTCGACTGATTTTGATAGCTTGATTCATAAAGAGCTAACTCACTTTCCTATATTGAATACAAGTATATAGCAAAATCTCTTTTAGCCTCCATCTTTTTCATGACGTGGCTACTAAAGATCTACCTAGATAGATCTTTAATCCCTTCCGGTGTATATTTTTATCCTTGAACTTTAAATTGCATGAGAAGCTTAGAGAAATCTCATGAAATTGGTCCTAAGTTGCAAAGCCCCAAAAACCATATCATACCCTTTAAGAGGTAACATATGGAAATCTGATGTGAAATTGAAATCTTGTATAGATACAGGAATATTTTTACATGCATCTTGGACTTAGATGTGAGAACCATCTGCTACCGTGACTTTCATAAATTTGTTGTTTGACTACAGAACATTAAGATGCTTAACTAGCTCTGGATGAATAAAATTATGAGTACTACCTAAGTCAATCAGAATAATAATAGGTTGCTTTTTTAATTATGCCTTTACTCTTATTGTTTGAGGAAATAGGTTACTTATAATTAAATGCATGGACATTTCTGAAAGCAAATTGTCCAATTGCTCTTATTTGACTCTATTTTAGGTATGTCATGGGAACAATCATCCTCAATAAGAAATAGTTGTTTGGTTTTGATCGATGGCCTAGTTTAAACTTTTCATCATAGTTGTAGCATAACCTTTTTTTTCTTTTCTTTCCTTTGCTCCTGCTTATGTTAATCTTTTGACTGGATTAGGAGGAGCTATGGAGTCTTTGGTAGAAATTGGGATGGTTACTATAGGTTGGCTCACCTTGGGCTTACATAAAGTAAGTAGCTACTCTTCTTTGAGTCTTGCCAATCCAATAGCCTCAATCATATTGGTTGGTCGAAACATTCGAACATCATGCTTGATTTCTTCTTTCAATCCACTCACAAAGCAGCTCATAAAAAACTCTTCAATCAATCCCATGGTACGATTAGCGAGTTACTCAAAACAAGATGATACTCACGTACGGTGGCTGCCTGTCGCAACTTGGTAAGCTCCCCAGTAAAATCTTTATAAACACTTGGGCCAAAATGAGTGCAAAGCCCTACTACGAATTGCTTACATGAAAACTTGCTTCGAGATTTCTTCATCCATTGGTACCACTATAGCACTTCCTTTTCAAGGTAAAAAGAAGTTATTGTAATTTCTGATCTTCGGGGTTAAAATTATATTTGAAGAACTGTTCCGCCCGATAGATCGATCCATTGGGATCATCTCTGTCGAAAGGAGGAAACTTCAAACGGGTAGTTCGTAACTTGATTGCTCCTATTCTAATGTAAGAATTTATCTAATGTTGTAGAGATTGATACTCTAGATGCACATTCCTTGAAGATTCTCCAAACTTTTCCTTCGCTATGCCTGCCATCATTTCTTTAAATCAGTCACGACATCAATTAGCTGCTTATTAGATTCCCATAGCTCAAAATTCGATTTTCGTAGCTCGAATACTGATGTTTCTATTGTATCTCTTAAACTTTTCATATCAGCTTCCATGCACTTCTCCCATTATTGCTGATGAGTTCCTTCTATAATATCTTTTGGATCTTGATAACCACTTCCTTGAAATTAAGAAGGAACTTTTCTAGATATCTTCCCCCCCCCCCCCCCCCCCCCCTTTTTTTTTTATCTTTCCTTTTTTTTTTCTCTCTTCTTTTTTCTCTTTTTTTTTTCCTCTCTTTCTTTTTCTTTTTTTTTTAAATTTTTTTCTCTCTTTTTTTTTTAACTAGATTTTCTTTTGCAGGTGGGTTATGGGCCCACCAACTTTCGATATAGTTGGGTGCGGAAGGTCAATGGAAAAGATCAACAATGACAAAGAGGAAAGTTGGTGAAAAGAAGAAGCAGATCAACTTTTTTTGTGTAGATAGGAAAAAGTAGAAAGTAAAATTAAGTTTTTTTAAATAAGATCTAGATCGGTTTTAGGGTATTAACAAGAAGCAAGGATTTTTTTTTTAAAACATGAGCTAGATGATTTGGGGTGGTAATAAAAAGCAAGGATGAATTTTTTAATATATATAAAAAATAGATAGATTTTGAGGTGAGAAAAACAATAATAATAGATGGAAGAAAATAAGACGGAGAATAGAAGAATACCAGGTTATCGATACTAAGCTCTGATACCAACTGTTACGAACCCCAATCGCAACGATGGATATAATAGAAAAAAGTAGGATAACTGTGATTGCTTCAAGGGGACCACGCCTCTAGATGACTGTTTCAAGGGGGTCAAGCCTCCTGATAACCATTTCGAGGGGGTTGAGCCTTCAAAGAAAATAAATCAATAATATTATTTCATCATATCAAGCCAAAAGGATTGTTACATATTTATAGGTAAAATTTTTTTAATTATTTAAGAAAGGTTAAATACAAAAATACTCTACCAAATCTAATGAGGAAGTAAATCACAATACATGATTAGGAGTTGAAGCAAATAACAATATATGATTAGGAGTTTTCCTAATTGCTAGATCCTTCAAATCAAGGAATCCTATAGGTTTAAAAAGATCTTTAAAATTAGAAAATCCTATCACTCTGTTGTAACCGCTTGGCCCAGGCGGGGGACACGTGCACGTGTGGCTCAGTTGGGCGCACGGCCTAGCCGGGCGTGCGAGCGCACAGCTCAACTGGGTGCGCAGCCTAGCTAGGCATGTGGCTCAGACTGGGCGTGCATCCAGGCTGGCCGCAGCCTGATAGCAGGCATGAACAGATTCGCCCAGCTAGCCTTGCACATTGCTGTATTTTCTTGGAGGCTTTGAGGCGGTGCTTTGGGCGATGCATTTAGAGTGATCTTGGCCCTCCATCAAGCATCCAATGGCCAATAAGGAGGCGCACCTGGAGAGGACTTTGAGGCGGTCATTTTACGTGGATTTTCATACGGCTTCAACACGGAATGGCAGCGATCTTTCTACCTATAAAAGAAAGGCAGAGGGTCTTTATAGGGAGAATTCAGTGGATCATATGGCTTGACCAGCAAAGATCAAGTCAGTGCAGAGGTTTAGGCCAGACGGGCTTGGATGCGGACGAGACTAGGCCAGTATGCACAGGAGATGCACGGGTGCGAGACGCCAAGGTCAGTTTCATATTTTTAAGTAAGGTTGGGATAGATTCTTTCAGTGATCTTTGTAAGGGACAGAGAGAAGTGTTTGTCCTACGAGAAACCTCATTGTATCTAAAGTTACATAGTGAAAAGTTCTTTGGTTGGAAAGGCTTTGCTTTCCGTGTATCGTTGTATTTGTTTGACTTGGTTTGGGGTTTTTATTTCATTATTGGAGGGGTCTAGGCTAGTTAGGAGAGGGACCTTCTAACGCATCGGTAAATGTAAGGACCTAGTGGCCATAGGGAGCGCTTGCACGTGCCGATCGAAAGCCCGATAACAATTGGTAGCTATATGCACCGAGGTTGAGAGCTTCATATGGGACATGGAAGTCTACTTCCGTGCGGCAAAGATCCCAGCAGTAAATAAGGTGGATCAGGCCTCGACGTATCTGGAGGGCAACGCCAAACTCTGATGGAGAACCAGGATGGTAGAGGATGACTATGCAGGGTGTTCCAGGATTGAGACATGGGGGGAGGTCTTCAAGAGGGAGCTAAAGGGTCAGTTCCTGCCGAACAACGCAGGATGGCTTGCTCGGAAGAATCTGCGGAAGCTGCGGCAGACAGGGAGCATCCGGGAGTATGTGGCATAGTTCAGCATGCTACTTTTGGAGGTGTCCAATATGTCGGAAGATGATAAGCTTTTTAACTTCATCATAGTCCTACAAGGGTGGGCACAGGCCGAGCTTCGTAGAAAGAAGGTAAGGGATATTCCTTCAGCCTTCATAGCAGTAGAGGCATTGGTGGACTTTCGTAATAGTATGACTTCGGGTAGTGGTAGCCAGAGCAAGGACAAGCGCAAGAGTGCGTCACCACTGCAGGGTCGAGCAGGCAAGAAAGAGGACATGTCAGCACATGCAGCAGCAAAACCGAAGGCACGAGCAAATTTCACCGAATGCTTCATATGCGGAGGACCGCATCTGGCACGGGAGTGTCCAAGGAAAGTGCCGCCGTTACTAACTAAGAAGACAAGGCATCTGAGAGTTCAGAGGAAGGGCCAATAGTGAGGTTATCCCCACTAATAGCGATCAGAACCTTGACCGCGATGGAGCAAAGAAAAGGTCTGATGCATGTAAGGGCTCGGGTCAACGGGAAGACAGTACAGGCCTTGGTTGATACTGGCGCGATACACAGTTTCGTAAGCCAAGGAGCAGCGCAGAGATTGGTCTAAGAGTGCTTTCCAAGCCTTGTCAGGTGAAGCTCATAACTCCAAGGAGATGGAGTCTTTGGTCCAAGAAGAGGCCACATTGGAGGTGGGCTCATGGCGAGGGCATTGCAGCATGAAGGTTCTGCTACTCGACAATCTCGACATGGTGTTGGGTATGGATTTCTTCATCAACGCCAAGGCCGAGGTTATGTCTCATCGCGAAGGCATCTTGATCCGAAGATGTAGACGTCCTTGTTTTGTGCCAGCGGAGGGGCAAGGCAAGATGACAAAGGGCTGGGGCAGAGCATCCCACCACCAGATTTGAGGTTGCACAGCAACCTCACGCCTAGGCGGCGGCGCACTCAGGCACTGGGGCAACTCATGCGCAGCAGGCTTAGGCATGTCAGCCTATAGTAAGAGGCAGCAGGTGAGATGGCTCGACGAGAGGGCTATCCAACCAGGGAAGCATCAAGGGGTGCACATGGCAGGCAGTCGTGTTGGGACCCGAGAGAGTTTGACCAGGAGGGTCAAGGTGTGAGGTGATGAGGTACGCTAGGAGGATCACTGCGCAGCATTATCGAGCCTGGCATGGCTCGACGAGGGTGTCGAGATTTCAACGGAAGGAGGATTATCACCACCTGGCCCAGGCGGGAGACGCGCGCGCGTGGCCCAGCCGGGCGCTCGAGCGCGTAGCCCAACTGGGTGCGCGGCCTAGGCAGCTGCACGGCCCAGCTAGGTGCGTGGCCCAGACCAGGTGCGCGCCTAGGCTGGCCGCCAGCCTGGCAGTGGGCATGGACAGATTCACCCAGCCAGCCTTGCACATTGCCGTATTTTTTTGGAGGCTTTGAGGCGGTGCTTTGGGTGGTGCATTTGGAGTGATCTTGGCCCTCCATCAAGCATCCAATGGCCAAGAAAGAGGCACACTTGGAGAGGACTTTGGGGCAGTGATTTCACGTGGATTTCCACATGGCTTCAACACGGAATGACAGTAATCTTTCTACCTATAAAAGAAAGACAGAGGGTCTTCATAGGCAGAATTTAGTGGATCATACGGTTTGACCAGCGAAGATCAAGTCAGTGCAGAGGTCTAGGCCAAGCGGGCTTGGATGCAGATGAGACTAAGCCAGTACGCACAAGAGATGCACGGGTGCGATGTGCCAAGGTCAGTTTCGTATTTTTAAGTAAGGTTGGGGCGGGCACTTTGAGTGATCTTTGTAAGGGACAGAGAGAAATATTTAGCCTACGAGCAACCTCATTGTATCCAAAGTTACTTAGTGAAAAGTTCTTGGGTTGGAAAAGCTTTGCTTTCCATATATTGTTGTGTTTGTTTGACTTGGTTTGGAGGTTTTATTTTATTGTTGGAGGGGTCTAGGCTGGTTAGGAGAGGGACCTTCTAACGCCATCACCGGTAAATGCAAGAACCTAGTGGCCATAGGGAGCGCTTGGATGTGCCGATCGAAAGCTCGGTGACACTATTCTCTCCCTCCACCTTTCTTCGGGCCGAGTAGAGGCCTAGCCTCTTGGGCCTCGATGAGTTCGGGCCGGGCTCGAGTTTGATGGCATGTTCTGGCGCAGTCAACCACTATGTCCCTACGTGGACGACCAAGGGCACGATACCGTCACCATCCTTGGCGACACGGGCCGCTCTACGCACACCATGGGCCTTCTATCTCCAGCTCCCAGCTCTCAGGTTAATCTCGAACTCTTCCATCAGGCATTTTTGCCTTCTTTTCTTTCTTTATTCTTTCTCGATCTCTCATGGTTTTACAAGCTTCTATGGCCGTAGATTCTTGTTTTCTTGTTTTCTCAAATCTAATCAGATTGTGACTTATGGTTCGTTTGAATTTTCAAGACAAGGGAAAGAAAAATGCCATTTAATGTATTCGCTCTAGTGACAATATCGATGATATTCGCCACGTTGTTCACCGACCTCAATCTGAAACTCAGTTCTTGGTTATGTTCTGGATAAAATAATCTTGTTTAGTCTTTTAATTATTTTTTGGATATTTTGTTATATTTTGTTTTTATTGAATGCATTAGTAGTATGTTATGATCAATTGAAACTTTTACAATATCTAGTAACTACTATCCATTACTAGATTCAAGTGGATTAGTGCACTGATTTTTTTTGGCTTCTTGTTAATGCAATCCAAAACCTTTAGCATATCTGCTTGCTGGAATTGGCTCTTGATTGAACAAGAGAAGGAAAATTGTGAATAATTTAAGAAAGTGCATGCTTGTCCTATTTGCTTTCTTTTCTTACATAATTTAGCATCACTTTCATTTTTCTATTTTCAAAAGAAAAAATAGAAATTCTATTTCTTTTTAATTTTTAAAAATATAAATAAGTTTGGTATAATCAATTATTTTTACAAACAAATATGGCCATGATGGTGGAAACTAGCTGTAGTGGAGGTATTTTATGTGATGGTGGTGGTGGTAGTGGTGGTGTAGCAAAGGTGGTGATGGTATGGTGGAGAAGATGACAATGATGATAGGGTGATGGTGCCAATGTTAATAATGGGAGCACCATAATGTGGTGAAGGCAATGATGATGGCAGTGGTGATGTAATGAAGGTGACGATGATAGTGAGTAGTGGTGATGATGATGGTGGAGTGGTGTGGCAAGACAACAATAATGATAGTAGCGGTATGCAAGTAGCAAGAAAAGTATCAATGATGGTAATAATGGTAGTGACGGTAGTGATAATGGTAAAGACGGCGGTAATGGTGATGGTTGTGAAGGACATGTTTGTTTTGTGATGGTGGTAAAAATATAGTTTCTTTTTTTTTGAGCATACCGAAGTGAGGATTTTTTTTATTTTCATTTTTTTAGAAATAATGAAAGTAGATAAAAAAAATAGAAATAGTAGTACCAAAAAAAATTTTATCTTGATTTTTGTCATTTTATTTTTAAAAATATAGAATGAGAAATAAAGGTGATGCCAGATAGGCCCTTAATTCTTCATTTTATTGTCTTTCTGTGAATGTTGTCTTTGATGATTTTTTTTCTTGTGGATGTTGTTTTCATTTCTTGATTTGTTATGCCTATAATTTATACACCCTTTTCAGCCTTTTCAATTACATATCTTTATCATATTTTTTTTTAAAACTTTAATTTAATTTATTCCTAGTTTACACTTTCAAATATCTTTCAGAATTATAATTTGAATTCCTTTCCAATTGCTGTCTTATGGCATACATCTCATTTCTGGTAGCATCAGGGGAACAAATGAAGTTAACTAATACTAATTCAGATAGCAATAAAAGTATTAAAGCCAATATCTCTAGTTTGGTTTTTATTACCGCATTTTGCATTCAACTTCTTTTATTAATTTTTTTAGAACATGAATATTAGAAGCAATTATATGCCAGAAAATTTAGTTAAGTTTTTTTTTTTCAAAATCATTTGGGAAATGAAAAAAAAATCAGTGCAAAACCCAGTTATCATGATTCTTTATCAGCATTTTGCGCAGTTAGGATCTGCTGGGTATTCCTACATACAACCCTTGTTTGATATCAATTGGTTTTCAATGTGATTATCTTTCTTTTTAATCATAATTGTTGATATGCATAGTTGAGTTTGTTGATTATTATGAATATTGATTGCATATAACGGAAGTTTATGAAGAATGGCCCTTTGTAAATGATGCAAGATTTGTAAAACAACTCTCATGTACATAGAATGTGGCTTGATAGAATCGTGATTGATACATATTGCAATATTTAAACCTACCAAGTCTACTTTCTGATTTATTAACACCATCTTGATGTCTAGCAATATAACATTGTACCAAAGTTATCATATATATATAGAAGTTGTAAATATTCTTGCCTACCTTGTCACAATTATTTAAATGATCTGCTAATTGAAAAACTTACCTAACACAAATAGAAGGGACGTCCATTGTAGGCAATAGCCATGCATGTCTGGAGCTTGCTTGTACATCTATAAAACCAGTTAGCGTACGTCTCTTTGAAGCTGCACCGGACCATAAACTATTTTTAAAGGTAATTTTAGGTATTTGACCAGTATGAGACTTCATTGAGTAGCTTGCTAGAAGTGAAAGAGCACAATCAATGAAGATGGCAAATGTTGATGCTTGATCACTAGAAAGATAGAAAAATTTTCTTTGTGCAAGATCTTCGGCTGAAGGAAGAATGAAAAAATCTCCCCTTCCTCCCTGAATTCCAGCCCCTTTTATACTCCTTAAATTTTCGAAGAAAAAATCACTCCCTAGCTTTCGTCATCATGCCATCAGCTTCAAGTCATATTTCCCTTTCTTTTTCTTTTTCTTATCGAATGAGATTAATGTGTAAGATTAGTGGTCAGCCACAGCGAGGGCTTGCCACGTGATGGTTTACTGTTAATCAACACCAGAGGCATTAAGGAACTTGCCCTGGAAGTCAAGGATCGTCATGATGGGTTTCGATCTTCCCAAGGGAATGTCAGAATTAGTGAAAAGTTATCTGGCTCTAAAACAGGTGCTCAGTATCTCCTTTATTTGAGCTTTTCAATGAATGGTGACGTTCTGGCATTTGTCTTATCCAAGCCATTTAAAGTGCTATGATGTTTGATAATTCTTGGGCTCTGTTCCAGACACGACAGCTTGTAGCGTTAAGTGCTCCTGATATGGAAATAGTTTTGAGAGGTTGGGGCATATAGCCCAAAGCAGGGGGCCGTTCAGGACCGGGAGGCCGCTCAGGACCTGGGGGGCCACCCTTGACCAGGGGGCCGCCCAGGACCTGGGGGCCGCCCTTGACCGGAAGGCCGCCCAGAACTCGAGGACTGCCCAGAGCTTGGGGATCGCCCAGAGTTCGGGGGCCGCCCAGGGCCGAGAGGTCGCCCAAGACTTGGAGGGCCGCCCAGGACCGGGAGGCCGCCCAGAACTCGAGGACCGCCTAGAGCTTGGGGGCCGCCCAGAACTCGAGGACCGCCTAGAGCTTGGGGGCCGTCCAGGACTTAGGGGCCGCCCATGACTTGGAGGGCCGCCCAGGACCGGGAAGCCGCCCAGACCCTGGAGGCCATCCAGGACTTGGGGGCCGCCCAGACCCTGGGGGCCGCTCTTGACCAGGACCCTGTGCCGAGGGTTCCAACCTATTTCCGCGGACCGATCGTGTCTCGACCCGTATTTCATTTTTTGACCATATCATATGCCCGCTCGCCCCTGTCCCTTGTGCTCAACCGCATCGCACGTGCAGAAGGGGAAGGGGCGGAAAACCAAATTTAAATTTGTAAATACAATAGACTGACGTTTCGAAAAAGAGAAAACGAAGGTGCGTATCCCTAAGAGGATAGCGCCTTTTCGTCTGTCCGGTACCACTCAGGGGTCGCCGCGTGGTTTTGTGGTGCTCGAGAGGTTATGTTCAAAAAATATATAAAAAGGGGTTCGTCCTCTTTACTTCCTCGCCTTTTATTCTTGTCACGTCTCCTGTATCTTCGTTCTTTCAAGCCCAGGTTAGTTGACCTTTCTTTCTCCTTTTTCTTCTTCATGGATCCTCATCAAGACGGCAAAGGCAAGAGCCCACTGATCGAGCCCTCCCGCGAGGAGATTATCCAGGCGCGCCGCCAAGCTCTCGGAGGCGTGACCATTTGAGGGAATCAACCAGCCCCGCGGCTAGCATCTAGGGCATTATCCCAATCCCCTAGAGTTTCCTCTTCATCCACCAGCCATGAGGTGGGTCTCTCGGTAGCCATCCCTAAGTCCGCCGGTCCGACGGAGATTGCTTCAATCACGTCTTCTCAGGATCTTAGGAATCTTAGGGCCCGGTTTGAGATCCCCAACAATATTCGTCTTTCCGTTCCCCTCCCCGAAGATAGGGTCACTCTCCCGCAACCGGGGAAGGTCGCGCTGTACGAAGAGTTTTTCAAATGTGGCCTTTGACTGCCTTTGCATCCCTTCTTTGTAAATTTGTTAAATAGATACCATCTCATCCCTGCACAGCTTACCCCTAACTCCATCCGTATCGTTTTTTCATTTTTAGTGCTTTGTCATTTCCATGGGGCTCCCGCCAGGCTCTCCCTATTTAGGGCTTTGTATAGGATTCGAATCCCATAAGGGATGGGTGGTGGAGTTTTGCGTCTAGGCCCATGAGAGTCCTAGGGCTCAACCTCCCTTCCAAAATCAAGGGGTGGAAGTCGCGGTTTTTTTATGCTCATCTAGAGGGGGTGGATGTGAATTGGGGTGTTCCTGATACCAGCTCTAATCAGAACTCGACTATCGAAGAGAGAGATCAGGAGTTGTTTAATATTCTGGTGTCCACCGTTGTGCCCCCTAGTAAGGAACTGTTATCGGAGGATAACCTTCAGGGGATTGCGTCTATGCCGGTGTCGCTGCCTACAGCGCTCGGTGAGCTTCAAAGAGCTCCATTTTTGTCATTACTATCTTCTTTTTTTTTGGGGTATTTCGTATTCGAGTACGTGTATGAGAATGGATTTTAGTGCGCACCTTCTACTTACATGTGGCATCTCTAGGGCACTTTTTTGATTAACTTTGGATTCTCGATTTTGCAGCAATGAAGTTCTCTCAGGATGCGATAATATCAAGCCTTCGGAAGAGGAAAGGAGATGCCCATGGCGCGACTAGGGCCGGGCCGAAAAGGCCTTGTCAAAGGGAGCCGGGACACTCGACCCAGCCTCCGGCAACTCTCCCTGAGGCGATATTAGTGGAGGAGGATGAGGGAGAGGAGAACCCCCCCGCCGGGATACCTATTAGGGGTCTCCCTGTGGAGGGCCCATCGGGGGCCGCCTCCCCTCCCGCCAGAGATATTGGGGAGCCTTCCGGGAGCAAAGGGTTGGTCGAGACCTGCCCGCCAAACCCGCAGTCGCCAGAAGGAGCAGATGTTTCCGCTCCCCCGGACATCTCGAAGGATCCGCCTCAATCCTCAAAGATGCCCAGTCAGGGCATGGCGTATAAGAGCCGTTTATCAGAAACGGTTCTCAAACTCTCGGTTTTGCCCCGGTTTCAAGCCAAAATGAGGGGCTTGCCCCTGGAGGAATCCTTCGATACGATGTTTACAGCCGCGCTCCAGGTAAAATCATGGTCTCCCTCCTTTCTTTCCTTTCCCGATTTCTCTTCTTCCTCAATTACAGAATTCCTGCATTCATCAATCGTTTTCAATATAGATGTCCAACGGCCTTTTCGTACTCCGCGAGGATCTGGTCAACGCCAAGTCCACAACGAGGACTGAAGAAAGAATTATCGGAAGTAAAGGCCCGAGAATTGAAGGCGTCGCTCGACCTTCAGGCCGTTCGGGAGGACAACCGCGCGTGGCAGGGCCGAGAGGGAGCTGCAGACCCTGGACGCGAAACTGTCTGAAACCAGGGCAAAGCTGCTACCGACTGAGGAAAAATTGAAGGAAGCCATTCTCAAATTAGAATACACCGAAAACGGGCTGACAACGCGGAGGCGGCGGCCCTTGATGCTGCAGAGAAGCTGGCCCTGGCCGAGAAGGAAACGAAGGAAGCCCTGGATAAGATGGCTATAACGGAGACAAAGGCTCAAGAAAGGGTGGCCGCGGCCGAGGCTCGGGTTCGGGAGGCCATCGAGGAATACAAAAGTTCCCCCGATTTTGCCTCGGAATTTCGCGAGGCTGTTATGGACGCCTTTGTCCAAGGCTTCGAGAGGTGTAAAAGAAGATTGTCCCGGCATTTCAAACTAGAAGACCTCGATCGTTTTCAGCCTGCAGACGACGAAGAAAATTCCGATGCTGAGGTTAAGGACACCGCCGATGAAGCAGTGATAGCGGAGGAATCTGCCGCCCAAGCGACTGCAGTTGAAGAGTCGAATACTGAGCCGACCACAATGGGTGAGCGTTCCAGGAATCAATAGGAACGCGGCTATGTCGGACTGTATCTTCTCCTGCTTCCTCTCTTCTTCTTCTCTTTTTTTATTATTGTTATTTTTATTATTTTTTAACTGTGTCCTCGACGGACTCTTTTTGGTAAGCCGGTCAATGCCAGCTTGTAGGGGATGTTTTTTGAAGTTTTGTAGCAGCTCGACTTTTAAATGAATGAGTGTCAGTTCTTCATTCCTGTTTGTTTGTTATTGCAGTCGATTGGCTTATGATATTTAACCATCATACATATAGGAAGTAAAGGGACTCATCTCCCCCTTCGGCCCTTCGAGGCTTAATTCATAGATCGACGTTAGGTTCGTCCTTAGGATCGTGGAGCCGCCGAGTTCTTTTCCAAGAACTATCTCGGGGACAGTCGGATACCAGCCCGAGAGTTCGACTCGAGGCCGCCTAGG
Organism: Calamus simplicifolius; assembly: GCA_900491605.1. Classification (NCBI taxonomy): domain Eukaryota; kingdom Viridiplantae; phylum Streptophyta; class Magnoliopsida; order Arecales; family Arecaceae; genus Calamus; species Calamus simplicifolius. The sequence continues at coordinate 343,265 of UESW01005092.1, read as the reverse complement.
CCTTGGACTTGAACCTCCTCAGGGGTGTGCAACACCGGCCCGGGGGTGTCCTTAGGACCGTGGGGCCATCGAGTTCCTTTTGAAGAATCTCGGGGCAGTCGGATACCAGCCCGAGAGTTCGACTCGAGGCCGCCTAGGCCTTGGACTTGAACCTCCTCAGGGGTGTGCAATACCGGCCCGGGGTGTCCTTAGGACGTGGGGCCATCGAGTTCCTTTTGAAGAATCGTCTCGGGGGTAGTCGGATACCAGCCCGAGAGTTTGACTCGAGGCCGCCTAGGCCTTGGACTTGAACCTCCTCAGGGGTGTGCAATACCGGCCCGGGGTGTCCTTAGGACCGTGGGGCCATCGAGTTCCTTTTAAAGAATCGTCTAGTCGGATACCAGCCCGAGAGTTCGACTCGAGCCGCCTAGGCCTTGGACTTGAACCTCCTCAGGGGTGTGCAACACCGGCCCGGGGGTGTCCTTAGGACCATGGGGCCATCGAGTTCCTTTTGAAGAATCATCTCGGGGGTAGTCGGATACCAGCCCGAGAGTTCGACTCGCGGCGCCTAGGCCTTGGACTTGAACCTCCTCAGGGGTGTGCAACACCGGCCCGGGGTGTCCTTAGGACCGTGGGGCGTCGAGTTCCTTTTGAAGAACTCGGGGGTAGTCGGATACCAGCCCGAGAGTTCGACTCTAGGCCTTGGACTTGAACCTCCTCAGGGGTGTGCAATAGTCGAGTTCCTTTTAAGAAATCTCGGGGCAGTCGGATACCAGCCCGAGAGTTCGACTCGGCCGCCTAGGCCTTGGACTTGAACCTCCTCAGGGGTGTGCAACACCGGCCCGGGGGTGTCCTTAGGACCGTGGGGCCGTCGAGTTCCTTTTGAAGAATCTCGGGGGTAGTCGGATACCAGCCCGAGAGTTCGACTCGAGGCCGCCTAGGCCTTGGACTTGAACCTCCTCAGGGGTGTGCAACACCGGCCCGGGGGTGTCCTTAGGACCGTGGGGCCGTCGAGTTCCTTTTGAAGAATTATCTCGGGGTAGTCGGATACCAGCCCGAGAGTTCGACTCGAGGCCGCCTAGGCCTTGGACTTGAACCTCCTCAGGGGTGTCCGGGGTGTCCTTAGGACCGTGGGGCCGTCGAGTTCCTTTTAGGGGGGTCGGATACCAGCCCGAGAGTTCGACTCGAGGCCGCCTAGGCCTTGGACTTGAACCTCCTCAGGGGTGTGCAATACCGGCCCGGGGGTGTCCTTAGGACCGTGGGGCGTCGAGTTCCTTTTGAAGAACTCGGGGTAGTCGGATACCAGCCCGAGAGTTCGACTCGAGGCCGCCTAGGCCTTGGACTTGAACCTCCTCAGGGGTGTGCAATGGGTGTCCTTAGGACCGTGGGGCCGTCGAGTTCCTTTTAGAAGTCTCGGGGGTCGGATACCAGCCCGAGAGTTCGACTCGGCCGCCTAGGCCTTGGACTTGAACCTCCTCAGGGGTGGCAATGGGGGTGTCCTTAGGACCGTGGGGCCGTCGAGTTCCTTTTGAAGTCTCGGGGGTAGTCGGATACCAGCCCGAGAGTTCGACTCGAGGCCGCCTAGGCCTTGGACTTGAACCTCCTCAGGGGTGTGCAATACCGGCCCGGGGGTGTCCTTAGGACCGTGGGGCCGTCGAGTTCCCTCTAGTCGGATACCAGCCCGAGAGTTCGACTCGAGGCCGCCTAGGCCTTGGACTTGAACCTCCTCGTTCCGGGGGTGTCCTTAGGACCGTGGGGCCGTCGAGTTCTTTTAAGAACTATCTACAAGAAATCTTTGAAGTGTACATTTATTGACTCCTTAGGTAAATACACCTATTACATTATTGATGGTATTGCCGGAGATTGCCCGCGTTCCATGTTCGAGGGATGGTTGTCCACTTAAGTCTTCGAGTCGGTATGCTCCACGATGAAGGACTTCTGCGACTCGGTAGGGCCCTTCCCAATTCGGGGACAACTTGCCCCCTTCCGCCGGTTTAGATATTTCAGCTCTTCTAAGGACCAAGTCTCCCTGGCGGAAACTTTTCGGGCGGACGCGAGCATTATAATATCTCGCTACCGTTGTTGGTAGGCCGCCATCCTGACTTGAGCTCGGTCCCTTACTTCGTCAATGAGATCGAGACTGGCTCTTAAATTAGAGAGATTGTCAGCTTCATCATACGACTCCACCCGAATACTAGGCAGGCCAATCTCGACCGGGATAACAGCTTCGGAGCCGAAAACCAGGTTGAAAGGCGTTTCTCCTGTTGGCGTCCTGGGAGTCGTGTGGTAGGCCCAGAGCACGCTCGGGAGTTCTTCCACCCATCTTCCCTTAGATGTGTCCAGCCTGGTTCTCAGCCCTCGTAGTATCATACGATTCGTGACCTCGGCTTCTCCATTAGACTGCGGATGGCCGACAGAGGCGAATCGATGAGTGATGCCGAAATCAGCACAGAAGGCTTTAAAGGCAGTATTATCGAACTGCCGGCCGTTGTCAGTGACAAGAGTATGAGGTATGCCGAATCGACAGACGATAGATTTCCAGAGAAAAGCTTTGACCTTGGCTTCAGTGATCCGGGCGAGCGCCTCAACCTCAACCCACTTAGTGAAATAATCAATAGCCACAAGCAGGAATTTCCGCTGCCCTGACGCCGGTGGGAAAGGGCCGAGGATGTCCATGCCCCATTGGGCAAAGGGCCATGGGGCGAAGAGAGGACTCAACAGGAAGCCGGCTGCCGCTGAATACAAGCGTACCGCTGACATTGGTCACATCTCTTCACTAGCTCAGTAGCATCCTCCTGCATGGTTAGCCAATAATATCCTTGTCGGAGAGCTTTACGTGCCAGAGATCTGCCCCCCGAATGATTTCCGCATATGCCTTCATGAATTTCCCTAAGAATATAATCCGCGTCTGTTGGGCCGACGCATTTGAGAAAAGGCTGGGAAAAGGATTTCTTGTAGAGTTGGCCGTCCAGCAATATAAATTTGGAAGGCTCTCCGTTTAAGCAGCTTGGCTTCTCCATGATCGGCCGGGAGGACGCCGTCTTTCAAGTATTGGATATAGGCGTCCATCCATGTTTCCTCCTGTGTAACTGGCAGAACTTCTTCCATGGCTTCGATACTAGGTATCTCCAGGTACTCAATATAAGTTTTGCCCATGGCGTTATCCGCTGATGTGGCAAGTCGGGCCAACATATCAGCTCTGGCATTCTCCCCTCTAGGGATGTAACTGATGGTGAAGCGATCTAGTAAGGGGATTAACAGATTCACCTTGCTTAGATACCGAGACATAATAGGATCTCGGGCCTCGTACTCCCCGGCCACTTGGGCAGAAATGAGTTGTGAGTCAGTAAAAGCTCGGAGACGCTTGATTCCCAGCCCATGCGCCAGTTTAATTCCGGCTAACAAGGCTTCATACTCAGCTTGATTGTTAGTGGCTTCAAAGAGGAAACGGAGAGCATACTCCAACACCACGCCCTCCGGGCTGGCAAGGATAAGGCCGGCTCCACTTCCCTGGGAGTTAGAGGCCCCATCGACGTGGAGGATCCACGCCCATCATTCTCCTCGCCGACATCTGAAGGAATTTGGGGGGAATCTTCTTGATGTTTCTCAGACCAAGTACACTCCACCAAGAAATCGGCTAAGACTTGGGATTTCAGTGCGGCCCGGGGTTGGAAGGATAAGTCAAACTCCCCTAACTTGATGGCCCACTTAGCCAATCGGCCGGATGTGTCAGGACGGGACAAAATGGTTCTGAGGGGCTGGTCAGTGAGTACAATTATAGGATGAGCCTGAAAATATGGTCTGAGCCGCCGGGCGGAGATAACCAAAGCGAAAATAACCTTCTCCATTTTGGAATACCTTTCTTCCGCGCCATGGAGTACTTTGCTAGTATAATATACAGGTTTCTGAATGGCATGGTCGTCGATGCGCACCAAAACGGAGCTGACGGCCTCTGAGGAAGTCGCAAGATAAAGGAAGAGCTTTTCTCCTTCCTCAGGTTTAGACAACAGGGGCGGCGTGGATAAGAATTCCTTAAGCTCACCAAAAGCTCGCTGACAATCCTCCGTCCATTCAAAACCGTCTGCCCTGCGTAAAACTTTGAAGAAAGGCAGACACTTCTCCGCTGATCTTGACAAAAATCGGCTCAGCGCTGCTATCCTTCCGGTAAGCTGCTGTACCTCCTTCTTACAGGCTGGTGGCCTCATATCAAGAATGGCCTGAATCTTCTCCGGGTTTGCCTCAATTCCCCGCCGGGTCACCAGAAAACCCAAGAATTTCCCTGCGGTAACTCCAAACGCGCATTTGCGCGGGTTAAGCTTGATTCTATGGAGTCGGAGGTTATGGAAAGTTTCCTCCAGATCAGTGATATGGTTGGCAGCACAAGTGCTCTTCGTCAGCATATCGTCCACATACACCTCCATATTACGGCCGAGCTGACCTTTGAAAACTTTATTCATCAGCCTTTGGTAGGTGGCTCCAGCGTTCTTTAATCCAAAGGGCATTACTTTGTAACAATAAATGCCCTTCTCAGTAACAAAAGAGGTATGTTCTTCATCCGAGGGGTTCATGTTTATCTGATTATACCCCGAAAAGGCATCCATGAAACTAAGAAGTTCGTAGCCGGAAGTAGAATCCACCAACTGGTCGATCCGCGGCAATGGAAAACTGTCTTTAGGACAGGCTTTGTTAAGATCAGTATAGTCAATGCAGATTCTCCATCCCCCACTGGTCTTCCGGACCATGACCACATTAGCTAGCCAGTCAGGGTATTGTGCCTCTCGAATATGGCCGGCCATAAGCAATTTGTCCACTTCTTCATCTATAGTTCTCTGCCGCTCAGGAGCGAAACTCCTTTTTTTCTGACGGACCGGCCGGCATTCTGGGTTGATATTAAGCCGTGAGTGATCACCTCCGGGGGAATCCCAACCATGTCTGTCACTTTCCAAGCAAAGATATCTGCATTCGCCTGCAAGAAGGTTAGGAGCTGACTCCGGGCTTCAGGAGAGAGGAGTTCGCCGATTTGCACAATCTTGCCTGGGTCGCCCCCTAGGGGGCAAGACACCAAACGCTCCGCCGGTTCCCCCTCCGCTCGGTCTCCCTGGGTCGAATGACTCGGCAGCCGGGGGAACCGCAACCGTCTGAGGACTGGGAGCTAGATGATAACAGGGTCTGACTGAGTCTACCTCCCCATGCATCTCGCCAATTCCTTGGTTGGTAGGGAATTGCACCAGTAGACGTTTAGTGGATATAACCGCATCTAGCATATTTAATCCAGGACGGCCAAGAATGGCATTGTATGTCAGGGGCACCCGGGCTACCAAGAAGTCCAGCATCACCGTGCTCTGACGCGGCGGCGACCCTGCCGTAGCAGGTAGGGTGATTTCGCCCTCCACCTGTATGGAATCTCCTGTGAAGCCAACCAGAGGAGCAGCCACAGGTCGAAGAGAGTCAAGAGATAAACCCATTCGAAGAAATGCATCATAAGTAAGCACGTTGGCGGAGCTCCCGCTATCTATTAGAATCCTTCTTACAGGATGCTTAGCGACCGTCATAGAGACGACGACGCTATCATCTTTTACAATACTTCCACCAGTTATATCTCCCCTAGAAGGGATTACATTTTCTAACTCTCCCTCTCCTCTCGGCCTCTTATGAAGTGATGCTCCTCCACGGGCAATCATTCCCACCATTCGCTCCGTAGGGGCATTATCGATGTTGGCCTGAGGCGGAGGAGGGCCCATCAAAGCTGGTACAGGCGGAGTCTCCTTCTTCTGGATGTACTGCCCCAGATATCCCCTTTGTATAAGCTCTTCAATGGCCTGCTTCAGATTGCGGCATTCCTCAGTGTCGTGGCCGTAATCTCTATGGAAACGGCAGTAGCGGCTTCTATCACGTACAGCACCTTTCTTCAAGGGAGGTGGACGCCGCAGATAAGGCTCATTTTCAATCTCCATGAGGATATGGGCCCGGGGTGCAAGGAGAGGTGTAAGATGATCTTCTCTGGGGGCCAAGCTCTTGCGGCGGTCAGCTGGTCGGCGCGAGGGTTCAGACTTCTTGGGAGAGGGCCCGCTTGACTCCGGGCGAGCTGGCCTCTTCCCAGTCCTTCCTTCGACGCCCCTTCTCGACGAATCGGCCTCGTCGGCGCGGATGTACTTCTGCGCACGACTCAAGAGGTCAGCATAAGAGCAGGGAGGCCTTTTGTCCAAAGAGTAGGTGAAACGGGAGGGACGGAGCCCCCGCTTCAAAGCCAGAGTAGCCACAGCATCGTCGAGGTGATAGACTTCCAGAGCCGCCACCTTGAATCGGGTTATAAAGTCTTTCAGAGATTCTCCATCTTGTTGCTGCACAGAGAACAAGCTGTCTGCCACTCGGGAATCTTCCGACAAGCATCAAAATGAGCTAGGAAAGATCTTTCCAGTTGTCGGAAGGAGTCAACGCTGCGCGCAGGCAGACGAGAATACCAGGCACGAGCGGCCTTTCGGAGTGTAGCTGGAAAAGCAATACATAAGAGGGCATCAGTCGCCCCTTGAACCTGCATAATAGCCTTATAACTTTCCAGATGATCCAGAGGGTCGGTGGTGCCATCATAAGGGTCAAGTTGAGGGAAACGGAACCTCCCAGGAATAGGTTCCTCCATAATTCGCCGAGTAAGAGGAGGACGGGTGTCGTAATCCGACCCCGGCTGATTGTTAATTCTTTGGCTAAGTTCTTCCAATCTCGGTCTTGTTCATCGAGACGCCTCTCCATCTGATCAGCCATCTTTCCTCCAGCTGGCTCAGGGGAAGAAGATGAAGACCGGCGACACCACTGGCGGTGCTCCATTTGTGGCTCCTTACCCCGTCGCCGCCTGGCAGGTGGACTACCCGAGGAACGGGTAAGGGAGCGCGATCCACCCCGGGAGCCTTGAGAATGAAACGCCGCCGAGGCGTAGGGGTGGAGAGGCCTTGTAGGAGGGGATCTTCCCCGGGTAGACTGCCGGCTAACAGGGGTGGCCGATCTAGAATGCAAAGGTGTCTCGAACCGCCGTCTGGCCCCTCTGGAATGTTGCTCCTGCAGTTGCTGGACCATCCCAACAAGGGTTTGAACTTGCTGTGTGAGGGTGGCCAACTGGTCTTGGGGAGTAGCTGATATCGATGGTGGTAAGGAAGCAGCTGGAGGGCTTCCAGCTCGGTTGGGTCAGGGGTTCCCTCAAGTCATATTTCCCTTTCTTTTCCTTTTTCTTATCGAATGAGATTAATGTGTAAGATTAGTGGTCAGCCACAGCGAGGGCTTGCCACGTGATGGTTTACTGTTAATCAACACCAGAGGCATTAAGGAACTTGCCCTGGAAGTCAAGATCATCATGATGGGTTTCGATCTTCCCAAGGGAATGTCAGAGTTAGTGGAAAGTTATCTGGCTCTAAAACAGGTGCTCAGTATCTCCTTTATTTGAGCTTTTCGATGAATGGTGACGTTCTGGCATTTGTCTTATCCAAGCCATTTAAAGCGCTATGATGTTTGATAATTCTTGGGCTCTGTTCCAGACACGACATCTTGTAGCGTTAAGTGCTCCTGATATGAAAATAGTTTTGAGAGGTCAGGGCATATAGCCCAAAGCAGGGGGCCGTTCAGGACCGGGAGGCAGTTCAGGACCTGGGGGGCCATCCTTGACCAGAGGGCCGCCCAGGACCTGGGGGCCACACTTGACCGGGAGGCCGCCCAGAACTCGGGGACCGCCCAGAGTTCGGGGGCCGCCCAGGACCTAGGGGCCGCCCAGGGCCGAGAGGCCACCCAGGACCTGGGGGCCACCCAGGGCCGAGAGGCCACCCAGGACCTGGGTGCCGTCCAGGGCCGAGAGGCCGCCCAGATCCTGGGGGCCGCCCAGAACTCGGGGACTGCCTAGAGCTTGGGGGCCATCCAGGACTTAGGGGCCGCTCAGGACCGGGAGGCCGCCCAGATCCTGGAGGCCGTCCAAGACTTGGGGGCCGCCCAAACCCTGGGGGCCGCTCTTGACCAGGACCCTGTGCCGAGGGTTCCAACCTATTCCCGCGGACCGATCGTGTCTCAACCCGTATTTCATTTCTTGACCATATCAGCAAACAAGGCGATTCGACCTAAACAAATTTTAGCATGTCACTTAGGGCTATAACTCATGTAGGTCGGGTTGGGTTGAGGGCAAACCTTAGCCTAAGCCAACATTTTAAAATGTTCAATCCTAACCCAAACCAATCTAGCCTTGGTTCGGGATTTCTCTAACCTAACCTAACCCCATCTTAAGCTAAATTCAGGTTGGGACAAGCTAGCTAGGTTAAGTTGGATTAGCTAGATTGACTTAGGTTGTGCCATATTACTTGGGTTAAATTGGATTGAGAATAGGAATTTTATAACAGGTGAAAGTTTTGGGATATATTTGTCAGACTAGTATTTGTTGAATTGAAACCTCAATCTTCTATAAATTTTGATATATATTTAGGCATATTCTAATATGATTAAAAATATAAATTTATAAGTACGTACAAGTAAATTGGTTTGATTAAATGTTCCATCAATGGGAATTCGCTGCAGAACCTCTATACACCAGCCATGAGCCGGCCATATTAGAGCCTGTTTACAGGCGTTCAGTATAGCAAAGATACGAAATATACCTGCCTGGGACTTTCCCATTATTTAACTCAAAAGGAGAAACTTGGTGATAAAGTTGCTGCATTGTGACCTGAAGGTGATAGATTTAAAATATGGAAATGGCCTCTCATTACATAGTGGTATGTTGACCCTTCCTAAACCCAACAATGGTGGGGTCTCATGCTCTAAGCAGTCCTTTTTTACTATCTGTCTTAAAGTAATACAGAGTTTAGCCTCAGAAGTGGGTTACACCAAGTATGAACAACTGAAATGCACCAAAATAGCTTATCTTGTCAGGACATTTTGGACCAAAGTTGTGGTCCACATTGTTATTGCATTGAAGAGCATTAGTGATCGTTGCCTATATTCAATCTTAGTGGAGCCAGTGCTATGGCTTCAACAAACATTTGGACTTGAAGAGAATTTTGACAAAAAGTTTAGGTTTACAATAGATAATTGAGATACCACTTGTAAGTTCATATGGAAAACAGATAAAGTAGCATGTGCATATAGTCCCTACAGTTGCACATTCTATTATATATAGAGAAAAAAATTGTGCTTGCAATAGAAAAAAGAAACCAAACTTTTGCTTTTAATATTGCTCTTAGGGTAAACTGATGCAGGGTAAAATCGTCACCGCAACATATGGACAGACGTGGAAGTCAGTAAGGCTCGCTTATGGGCTCTGACCCGCTAACTGCCATAATAAGAGAAAGTTCCTTCTTCGTTGCAGAAAAAGATAAGCAGCGCCACCCGCAATCTCCTAACCTCGCAAGGGCCGAGCTATCTCTGTACCTCGGTAGAGCCGAGCTATCTCCAAACCTTAGCAAGGCCGAGCTATCTTCAAACCTCAACAGGGTCGAGCCATCTTCTTACATCGGCAGGATCAATCATCATCCCCTCAATATAAGCGCCATTACTACTTCAAACTACGCCAGATATCTTGGAGGATGAACCACCCTGATCGCAAAGATTTCGGAGTAGGCCTCTCAAAACAGAAATGAAAGCCAAATACAGCACGCCCTCTATGATCAACGGGATTTCAAATTCCTGATAAGGCATCCATCAGCCTCCTCAACAGTCAATTCTTATAACCGATGTGATTTCAATTGTATCGGCTTTCAACTTCCTAAAACGCGTCTAAAAAATTAGGTAACGACTTACCATTCTGGTGGCGCATAAATACTACATTCCGAGACCCCCCAGGTATGCTCTCGAAGATAATTCTAAACCCCCCAGAAACAAAGCGGAGGCCATTGATATCCAGAAACTCTCTCAGGAGCACCTTCTGCAACAACCTTCTCCTTCTTATCTGTTTGCTGAGAATATCCACTGACTTTAGCGTCGGAGGGTCTTCCATAGGAACCATCATCTATGCTTCCTGCGTGAGGATTGTCTTGCAGGTTTGTTTGAACGGGAAAAAGCTACTCGGATCCTAACGACGTGTATCATCGCCAAGCCGGAGAATGGATTTTGACCTTAATAGATTGGCGCTAGAGGAAGGGCCTTAAGTCCTGTTAAACTTAAAACTAAGGAGAAAAGGTTCAAGCAATAAGAACATATCCTCAATGGCCAATCGAAGGAAAGTAACTATTGATGCCCTGAATCAGGCCATCTTTCAGAGACCTATCCCATAAATAATGTGGCACCATCGCAACCGCCACAATTCGACGCTCCTTCATCGCTCGCGGCCCTGATCACCCAAGATCAGTTTAACGCACTGGTCCAGCAAGTCCAAGCTTTGGTGCAGTTAGTATAGGGGGCTCTATGGAGACCCTTTTCTAACTGCACTTAGTCAACAACACCATGGTGGAGTAGTTGCACCAGTGCAACCGACAACTCCCCCACCTAATCCGATTGAGACCATAAGCCTTCCACAACAACCCGACTGCGAGGAAGGAGTGGAGCCTGCACCGCAGAAGGGCAGAGACAAGAGTCTGCCTTGATCCCGTTAGGCCTCGCTCTTTGTCTCCAATCTTCTCACGTCATGACTCGACACCGTGTGTGCAATGTCCTCACCCAGCCTCTCTAACTATTCAGAATGAGGCGATGAAGCAGAAAATCCAAGAGCTATGCCTGCAGTTGGACGTTGTTAGACGCGCGTCCCATTTTCATCCTCGGGTGGAGCAGGGTCAACCCTTCACCGACAAAATCATGAAGGAGGTGATCCTATTTCACAGCAAACTTTCCATCATCGAGCCATACTATGAGACCACCAACCCCGATAACCATCTAAGCAGCTTTCAATCCATTATGACGTTCTATGAGGCATCAGATGTGATCCTGTATCGGGCTTTCCCCTCTACTCTCCGAGGGCCTACTAGAACATGGTTTGGTACCTTGAAGCCGAATTTTATCAATTCTTTTGACGAGCTAGGTCACCTTTTCACTAGCTAGTTCGTCAGCATCCGTCACCACTGACGAAGATCCGACTTCCTCTCCGAAGTCAAGCAGCGAGAGGGGAAGTCTTTAAGAAGTTTTCTTGGCTATTTCAATGCAGCCATGCTTGAAGTCGGCCACCTCAACCACGAGGTGGCCATGTCCGCTTTAGTGGGCAGAGTATCAAAGGATGGGGACTTTTACCTAGCTATAGAGGTCAACTATCCCAAGAACCTCTTCGACATGATGGACTTGGCAGACAAATATGCCAGAGTTAAAGAATCCAGAAGGTCGGCCCGAGCCGAGCAATCAAAGAAAAAAGAGAAGAAGAGCCGACTGGCTTGCCATGCAAGCCTACCTCATCGCCATAGAGCCCCATCGCCAAGAAAGCGCACAGAAGCTCAGTGCAGAGGTTCAATCAATACACCTCCAAAGTAGCCAACAAAACAAAACGTCCATCAAAGCTTCGACAACTACCTTCGTGGAACCCACCGGCTGCTGGTAATGTTAATATGATTACCATGGTCGACTCCTCCCAGGGACGGCTAATCGAAGAGGAGAATCCGCCTAAAAGGGCCCGGTATGAGGGGCCCGCCTTTTCAAATGAAGACCTCCAAGAAATACGATACCCTCAGGACATAAAACTCGGATCACCTTCGAGCAACGAAGACCTTCAAGGGATTCAGTACCCCCAGGATATGAAACTTAGATAACCCCCGAGCGTATAACCAGTGAAGTATGCTTGAACTGAGCTATTTTACTTGTTGTAACAGAAAACTTCGCTCCAGTTTGTATATTTATTCTTTGAATAATTGTCTTTTTTGAGATGATGATGGAAGACAGGACTTGCCCGAACACTGACCTCATGGGCCAAGTAACCTTCTCTATACCTTGGCAGGGCTAAGTGAAAAATTCTTCGGACCTCGGTAAGGCTGACCGAAAGAACCTTGGCACGGTTGAGCTTTCTCCGTACCTTGGCAGGGCCAAGTAAAAAATCTTTTGGGCCTTGACAAGGCTGATCGGAGCTCTCCGAACCTTGGCAAGCTGAGCTTTCTTCGTACCTTGATAAGGCTAAGTAAAAAATACTCCGGGCCTCGGCAAGGCCAACCAAAGCTCTCTTAACCTTGTCATGATCGAGCTTTCTTCGTACCTTGGTAGAGCTAAGTAAAAAATCCATCAAGCCTCGGCAAGGCGACCAGAGCTCTTTGAACCTCGGTAAGGCCGAGCTTTCTCTGTACCTTAGCAGGGCCAAGTAAAAAATCCTTCGGACCTCGGCAAGACCGATCGAAGTTCTTCGAACCTCGACACGATCGAGTTTTCTTCGTACCTTGTACCTTGGCAGGGCCAAGTAAAAAGTCCTCTGGGTATCGGCAAGGCCGATCGAAGTTCTCCAAACCTCAACAAGGTTGAACTTTCTTCGTACCTTGGTAGGGCCAAGTGAAAAATCGTCCGAGCCTCGGCAATGTCGACCGAAGCTCTCCAAACCTCGGCACGGCCGAACTTTTTCCATACCTTAACATGGCCAAATAAAAAATCCTCCAGGCCTCAGCAAGGCCAACCAGAGTTCTTTGAATCTTAGCAAGGCCGAGTTTTCTCCGTACCTTGGTAGGGCCAAGTAAAAAATCCTTCGGGCCTCGGCAGGGCCGATCGGAGCTCTTCAAACCTCGACAAGGTCGAGCTTTCTCCATCCCTTAGCAGGGCCAAGTAGAAAAAACTCCGAGCCTTGGCATGGCCGATCGGAGCTCGCTATACCTCGACAGGACCGAGGAGAGAATTCACCTCAACATGATCAAGAAGGCTATGGTTTCTTCCTATGAAGCCTAACCAACTAAAGCAACATATATTGTCTCAAGACATATGTAGTTAAGAAAAGGAATATATTTATTAAAGTCCTTGTTACAAAAAGATTACAAGTGCACTATGGCACAGGAAATACAAGAAAAATTTTCTATGTGCGAAAGATCACTCACAACTACTACAACATTTTCTTCCTCTGGAGAGGATGGCCCCATTCCGGCTTTGAAAAATCACCCTCGAACTTCGTCGGATGGCAAACCCTCCAGCCTGAGGCGACATTATGCCTACTCTAATGTTCCCATCCTTTACCAAAGGGATGCCTGGAACTCATACAAGGATCTCCTCTAGTGGAAGAGCACACAGCCATTTCTGATTTATGACCCGGTGCAATCATGCATAATCACTTTTTAGCGTTTCCAGTATGATCTCCTCAACCTCCTTCCTTTCGCATCTCCAAGTGCTCATGTGTTGATGAAAGAAGTAACTCGAGCCGCCTCCAATGCCATCTTATTTATGGCTTGGCAAGGCCCAGCAGAACCGCTCTTCAATGCTTCCTACATGGTTAGCTTCTCAGCAACTTCTCCATCTGAGCTTCAATTTTCAATTCGAATGTCAGAAAAGGTTGTAGACCCTTTGGCTCCCAACACCAACATGAGCGAAGCCCCATTAAACTTCTTAAAGCTGGTTCCTCCTTCATCCAATGGAAATAGCACCCCTGGGCAAAGAAGCATGACACCTTAAGATCACCTCATCAACAAAGGGTAAAAGGAAGACAGAGAAAGTGTAAAGGCGAAGCATTGAAAACTCAGGTGGCCATAGGAGATGCCTGACCTCCCCCTTTTAAAGCCACCAAGTAGAAGGATAGAAGGGCACTTATGGGAAAAACCTTGCAGAATCAAGGTTCATCGGCCCACGTGCCTTGATCTTCGATTTGGCCACATTTCTTTCAGCAAGATGCCCTTCGTCAGAATTCAAAGAGACTCTCCTCGTCCAACAAGAAAAAATGATGGAATGATGGCTTGGCATTTATGAAGCCATCATGACGCACCTCTGTGGGTTTAAACTCCACCAATGAAATTGGGCCATCCTAGACTCTACTCCATATGCTCGAACCTACGCTTCGGACTAGGAAGTGGGAGCATGTGATGCAGGGCAAAATTATCACCGTGATAGATGGGCAGACGTGGAAGTCAATAAGGCTCGCTTCTAAGCTCTGACCTGCTAACTGCCATAATCAAAGAAGGTTCCTTCTTTATTACATAAAAAGATAAGCAGCGCCACCCGCAATCTTTAAACCTTGGCAGGACCGAGCTACTCCGTACCTTGGTAAAGTCAAGCTATCTGCCCGAGCTATCTCCATACCTCAGCAAGGCCAAACTATCTCTGAACCTCGGCAGGGCCAAAACATCTCCATACCTCGGAAGGATTGATCCTCATCCCCTCAATATAAGCGTCATTACTGCTTCAAACTGCGCTGGATATCTCGAAGGATGAATCACCCCGATTGCAAGGATATCAGAGTAGGCCTCTCAAAACAGAAATGGAAGCCAAATACAGCACACCCTCCATGATCAACAGAATTTAAATTTTTGATAAGGCATCCATCAACCTCCTCAACCGTCAATCCTCATAACCAATGGAATTTCAATCGTATCGGCTTTCAACTTCCTAAAATGCATCCAAAAAATCAGGTAACAACTTACCATTCCGACGGCATATAAATACTACATCCTGAGACCCTAGGTACGCTCTCAAAGGCAATTCTAAACCTTCAGAAATGAAGCAGAGACCATTGATCTCCAGAAACTCTTTCTAGAACATCCTTCTACAATAATTTTCTCTCCCTCACTTGTTTGCTAAGCCACTAACTTGGGCTTCGGAGGGTCTTCCGCAAGGACCACTCTCTGTCCTTCCTGCATGAGAACTATCTTGTAGGTTTGCTCGAATGGGAGAGCACTATCCGAATCCTGATGACATGCATCGTCTCCAAGCTGAATAATAGATTTCAACCACAACATAAACTATCTTCCATCATGTGGAAAAAAGATGAATGCTACCCTAAAAATCATAGCGAGAATGATCAAAATGGCACCAAGATTGCTGGAAAACAATTAGATCATTTGGACATGCACAATACTGATATGGTATCCTTATATTTAGACTAGATGGAAGTTGTATGTACATATAATCAAAGAAATATAGATTTAGGAGGAAACTAATAGTAGAAAGAGAAGAGACAAAATAATAAGGTAAAGCCCTTCCACATCAGTGTTACATCTTAAATCTAATTGGTTTTTGCTCCAAGATGACTATTTAGAAGCCTTTCAATATAGGAATTTAAAACAAAAAAGTTCCTAAGTGTATACAGCAAGGTAGAGAGAAGAAAAGGCTAGAAACCAAGAAAAAGTATCTTCAACATTGTATTAGATATTATTTTGTTACAAAATATTAAGAAATATAATAGCAGCAAAGTGTTCCTAGGTAATGTGGTGCTTCGAAGAAGAGCCAAGAAACAAAAATGACCAATGCATTAAAAAGTGGATATGCATGTAGTGGTTGGGAGGTTTTACATTGAATGGTGGATAAGAAGTGCATTGTACCCAAAGCAAACTAATAGAATATATCGATATTTTTTCTTAGCATGAAAAATCAATGCTCTGCATCAACTTCATGCTCAAAAAAATATCAGGGGAAAAGATATAAAATATTATTAATCTAACATCATGATATCATGGCAAAATCCAAATAATGTGAAGATTCACAATCTAATGAGAACTATCTTCATCCATAAAATATAATGACCACAATCATGCAATATCAACCATGGAAGAAAGATGCCCACAATGGCACAATCACATAATATAATTTACTTGCTTTTCTCTGCTATGCTCCATTTGGTTGAGGCATGAAATAACTAGACCCACCTATCCCTTAAATAACATGTTGGACTAGTCCAATTGGAAATTGGTCCAATCCAATATGGAATAGATTGCTTACTTTGAACCTCTAGCATAGTGGTTGCGATAGTAAATTTTCATTGGATATATTGGCTGCTTCATACCAAAGTGCCACATGGTGCTGCTATGACACTTAGAACATGATTTCACATCCCGATGAGACGTCCTGTGGATGCTGGAATGGGTTACCACTCAAATGTTGAGATGGGATCGTTTCACCATCGTCCCATCATCTCAATGGTGCATCTTGGGATCCCTAAGTATTGAAATAAGGTGGGATGGTGGTGCATTCCAGTTCATAAAAAATTGGGTTGACTGTTGTCTTATGGGATTTTAAACCTTGCTTAGTACACACTTGATACCCTAATTCTCAGAGGAAAATTCTGGTCCTTCTGAGATCTCTCCCTTCTCCAAGAGCTCTCTCGAGCTCCTTCTCTGCTGTGACCTCAGTTGCTAACTTGGGCGTCGGAGGGTCCCATCGGAGAACCCTCTCCGGTCCTGAGACTGCAGGTAACCTAGTGAAGAAGAGCCTCCGTTCCCGACGTCCAGGAGAGGTGATTGAGCGTCATCAAAAATGATGAAGAAAAATTGGTTCATGGCAACTGCATATGTGATTCTTCTAAAGAAAATGAAAATAGAGAAAAATGGTATAACAAGATTTATCATATCGATTCATACCAAC
Source organism: Calamus simplicifolius (assembly GCA_900491605.1). Taxonomy (NCBI): domain Eukaryota; kingdom Viridiplantae; phylum Streptophyta; class Magnoliopsida; order Arecales; family Arecaceae; genus Calamus; species Calamus simplicifolius. The sequence continues at coordinate 326,870 of UESW01005092.1, read as the reverse complement.
CAAATTGGTAAGGTACCGATATAGTACTAAGGTTTGATTCGTATTAGTAAGGTTTATCGTACCAGCCTATACCAACCATATCGATAAGTTATCCATATGATACCAAGGTTCGATTCAATATAAATCAATTTGATCCGAACCAAGTTGTACCCCCTATATTGATATATGGTATTATAGTTAAGAGTAAGAAAAGAAATAGGCGATGATCCCATGTAGTTGGGAAAAGGCTTAGAAGAGTCGAGTTGAGTTAAGCAAGAAAAGAAATAGGCACCATATCTAGACATAATGTATGTACCATACCATCAACTTGTACTATACTGAACCGATAATGTATTTTTAGAGATCCCATTGCCAATTTTGCTGATCTTATGCTATTGTGTTTCTAGGTGCATGGAGCAAGAAAAATTTTTGTATTTGAAACTAAATATAAGCATGTAAGCATGCATTTAATGCATGTGAATGATAAATATTCCATATGAAAATTTTTTATGATGCAGATACAGGGAGAAAATTATTAGTTAGTCATTGTTTTTAAATGCATACATGCTGCTTATGACTATCTCTTTGCATGGTTGTTGGATAGAAGGAAATGAATTTGGGAGCAACGAAATTTACTAATAGTTGGAACTTGCACTAGGCTCCATGAAAACATCCTTTGGACTGATTTAATTCCTGTAGACATTGGGGTTGAGTGATGAAGTGACAAAAAATTGAGGACTCGTTTCCCACACTGATGAAGTTAGGTGCTTCTTAACATAAGATATAAAGGATAATACTTTACTATCAGATTAAGATATTGTACGAAATGTACAAAAAAAATGTGTGAGGCAATATATATATATATATATATATTAAATTGCTATAATGAAAATGTTAGTTCATCCGCTACAAATTTGAGAATAACGATGCTTTAGAAAGCTTCTGCGAAAGGGTCGAACAAAATATACCAACGCTTTGCACCGCGTCGGTAACCTGAGCGTGAAAAAAAATTCTTTCCAACACTTTTAAAAAGCGTTGGAATGTTAAGTGTTGCCAATAAATTAAAAAAAAAAAATGTTGCCGATGCTTTTTGCAACGTTTTGCCGTTACCAATGCTTAAGCGTTGCCATTAAAAAATCATGAAACATTGGAGTTTTCAGAAAACTAAGGTTCTTTTGATCTGGGCCTTCTGGTAGAATCCAGTGCATAGAACAAGATATAAGACAGGCAATGAAGAGATCTGCTGCTTACCTGATGCTTCCGCATGAGCATCTGGCTGGCAAGCCAGTATCCATCCTCCACAATGAGCTCGTACAGAAAAAGCTCCATAAATTATTTGGCAACCAAGTACAATTAACGAACTGAGCGAAGCGATAGCCAAGTACAATTAACGAACTGAGCGGAGCGCCAAGATGGCATCATGGATTCCCCATGGAGTATCCTCGGAGATTCTGAGGCTCTCATCTCGGGCGCCACTGCAAACCCCATCTGCCAGTTCATCAAGTCTCTTCCACACTTTCCTGCACTTTCCCTTTGCTTGATTTGTTTCAAGTTTTTAGCGTTCTACTTCTCTTTATCATTTGAACAAACATTCCACCTGCAGAACTGAACCAAAATGCTTGCTTGAAGCATTTGCACCACGCATAGGAGGATGACTTTAATGACAAGTTTTAGTTGTATCAAGACCAAGATAAAAAGAAGTTTTACCTTCCATTGGCTGGGGTCCTTCCGTGCTCTGCGAATGGGGGACCAGCATCTCATCGTCCTGCTGCAAAATCAAAGTAGGAATCGTCAACCGAATATTTTCTTCAGTCTAACCAAAATTAGGGATTCTCTTATTTAAAATATTAGGAGATTTTACCAACTTTTGATCATTAATTTTACGACAATCCACTAGTGAATCGCATCCCCAGCTTTATTTTTTTAAAAAAGAAATGGAATAGTACTACAAATTGCACTGAATTAAATCACTTAAAACCTCAAATAGATTAGAAAAACCAAAGAAAAAAAAGCAAAAACCCAACAAAGATTTCATTTGAACAAAAAGTGTTCCATTAAATCCACTCAAAACCTCCAAAGAAAAGTTGACTTTGGGATCCAAGAAAGGTGAGGTAACCTGGAAGAGGCTAACGAGCTCGGAGATCTGGAAGGTGGCGGAGGCAAAGAGCACCTGGAGCATGAAATCGATGGCTGGCCAGGAAGCCACATGGACGCACTCCTCATCAATGCACTCCCATATTCCCCTCGGAACTGGGTCCACCCGGTCGGTGTACATCGTCCCGCAAAAAAACAAGGGCAAGAGGAGAAGGAATCGAAGGCAGAGAAGATTGGGAGAGATTTTATCTTTGAGAAAAAAATGACGATGTCAGAGAGAAGAGACACGGATATGCCGTCGTCACTAAGGTCGGGGAAGAGAGTCCCACTCAAGATGGAAAGGGGAGGGAAGGAGATCTGCGGAAGGGAGGAAAACGAAATCTAAAGGAACGACGCTTAAATATCGTTAACCCTCAATGCTTTACCAAAGTGTCGGCAGGCCGTGAAGATTCTTTGTTATTCATTTATTTTACTGTAGTGGACATAATTTTCTATGAGAAATGATAAACTTGATCTATTTCTAACAACATATGATGGGTCCTCTAAAAAAGTTGTGAATCTGCTTGTCAATGACTTGTCACAAAGTTGCATGTTGAAAGTAGGTGTATCATCTCACATGTAGCAAAGAAATGATGGTTTGCTGATTTGAATTTTGAGGATGAGAGGTTAGTGGTGTACCATTTAATTGTCATTAAGGTGATCATATTTGGATATATTTGAGTTATACTTTGCTGCAGCATGTGCCATGTAATGAAAAAGAAGAGGTTACAAACTTCTTTTAATGAAGCAATGTTGAGGTGTTGCTTCAAGGAGCTAATGGAGGGAGTGTGGTTGCCAGCAATAATCAGCTCATTGTTGTAGATGAGCAAGTGAAATTGCGAATTTAATCTAGGATGATCAATACATAGTCATGATTGCTTTTAGCAGTCCATTGTCAGGTATATTGTTGCATAATAAGCTCTTAAATTTGGAATGAGGAGACTTTGATTCCATGTATGGCAACAGATGTTCAATGTTGAAGGCCATAGAAAGGTTGTATTTCTGAGGTGACATTCTACTGCTTTGGGTATTGGGACACAGAGTGCATGTGCTTAACATTTATGATTGCATCCCAACATTTTAACAAGAAATTAATCAAAGGAGTATTCTCAGGTGAGGCTGTGAGAAGAACAGTATTAGAAGAGAAAGGGATAGCTTGTGGCAACATAAGGGGAGTGTGACTCATTTCTATATGATAAATTAGCTTAAAATGTCTCATCTATCACATTGAATCTTCTTTTTATGGCCTGACGAAACTTCAAAAGAAACTTGGGTGGCACCTTCCGAAGAACCCTTCATTTTGTGACTCACATGGACTAGATTCATGTCTCTGCTGGAAGGGGTCGTAGGACTGACTTAGACAAAGCGTTAGAGCATGATCTCCAAAACTATAATCTTTGACTGCCTTCTTTACTTATATAATTCTTAAGTAACTACGGAGCTTACCAGTAACATTTTGTCTCACTTGAAGTAAACCTTACCATATTCGTTAGTAGGATATCATCATCATCGCTCAGAGGGGCATCTCATGATTTTGGACGTCTCGATCCAGTGAACTTGTCTTATGGAAATAATATGATTGAAAATCTTGACCATAGTTGTCGTAGTTTATGCTATATAAGTATCCAAACATTATGAATTCTTCTTTTAGTTTCCAAGGGGTTCATTTAGCAGTAAGTAATATTGATTGAATAACCAAACCATTGCCTCATGAGACATCCTTGTTAATTCACCCAAGAAATGGATGCCAGCTCATGTTAAAAATTAGGTTTGGTAAGTCACAGTAAGTTGATTGTTGAACCCTTCGAACTTTTTCAGTTCTATTTGTATGCCAACATAGGCGTAAATTGATGTCACAACATTTTTGAGATATCAACTCCCTGATTTATGCTGATTAAGATATCAACTCCCTAATTTGATTTACTCCCTTATGTTGAAGATTCACTCCCTGATTTATGCTGATTGAGATATCAACTCCCTGATTTGATTCACTTTCTGATGCTAAAGATTCGCTCCCTGATTTGTACTGATTGAGATATTAACATCCTGATTTGATTCACTCCTAGGCTAGAATTTGTAAATATATATTGTTTCCTTTCTGTAAATATTTACTTCTTAGTTTGTATCAAACATTCAGTTTATATACCCATTAAGCTTGAGGGAATAATCAAGCTGATTGATTTTCAGTCTTCATCTCCTTTCTCTCTCCCTCTTTCTTCTCATGGTATTAGAGCCCTAAGTAGTTCTTTATTTCTCTCTCCTTTTCTTCTCTGTTCCTATCTACTTGCTCCCTATTGTGCTCAACTTAGGGACGATTAGAGGGAGGCTATTGATGGTACCTCGAATCCCTTCCAAACGAACGTGCGAGAGGGCATATTAGGGTTGATCTAAGGAGAGGCTACTGATAGTACCTGATTCAGTTTTTCAACTGTCGGGCATTCCGGAAAGTGCCATAGGCAACCGAGCGGCGTGGCCAAGGCCTGCGTTGGGGATGTTCGGGAAGGAGGAAGCCTGCGGCTAACCTCACCCTATCCTTGGGCGCGCAACTTTGGAGAGGCTGACTTAGCACCGGAGTGCTAAGGCTGGCTCCTTACTAGGACGCTTCATGATTTGATCTCCAAAGCAGCCTCTATTTTCTGGTATTTCAGCCTTCCTTAATAATAGCCGACATTTTATTTGCCTTAAAACCTTTTATCTCATCTATTTCTAGTTCTTCAGCTATCACTACGGTTAAATTACAAGGCAGTGATAATTATATTTCATGGGCAGCATATGTTGAATTATGGTTTATGGGACAAGGATATAATGATCACTTAGAAAAAAATGCCTCTGATATTGAAGAAAAGAATAGGGCTGCATCGATTAAGATTGATGCACAATTATGTAGTCTATTGTGGCATTCTCTGGAGTTAAAATTATTAACTCTTTTTCAGTCTTGCAAAACATGTTACAGAGTTTGGACTAAGGCTAATACACTATATACTAATAATATTCAATGAATTTATAAAGTTGTATCTGACCTTGTCCATTTGTAGCAAAACTTTCAAGATATGGCTAGTTATCTAGGCCAAGTTGAACACAAAAAGATAAATTTAATTCTCTCATGCCTTTCTCTGAAAGCATTATCGAGCAGAAGAACCAGAAAGACAAATTCTTTATGGTGCTAGTCTTAATAGGGCTGCGAGCAGATTTGACTTCAATACGAGATCAAATTCTTGCCAGTCCAATCATTCATACTCTTGAAGAAGTGTTTGCTCAATTACTTTGAATCTTCTCTACTAAAACTGAAATTGAATTATCTATACTAGCTATACAAAAAATTAGTTAGCAAGAAAAATAAAAAGGAAAAGGATCCAAGTCTCACTGTACTTACTGTGATAAGGGAGGTCACACGCATGATACTTGTTGGGCCTTTCATAGAAAACCTCCAAGGAATACTCAAAATAATCGATCTATTGCTCATATGGCTCAATCTCAAGGAGATGGGATCTTCCTTTAGGGGTCAAATTCAAGTACATTAACTGGTATTGATTATGATGAATATTTAAAGTACCAAGAAGCATTAAAATAATAGTCATCTTCTTCTATAGTTTCTGTTGCTCAACCAGGTAATTCTTTTGCTTGCCTAACACAATCTTCATCTAGTGGATCTTGGATCTTTGATTCCGATGCTTCTGATCATATCTCTAGTAATAGAAATATTTTCTCCACTCTTTCTCTACCTATTTCCTTTACAGTCACCTTGACTAATGGTTCTCAAACAACAATTAAAGGAGTAGAGAAATTAAACCTCTATCCTCTATTCCTTTAACTTCTGTCTTATAAGCTCCAAACTATTCGTAAAATTTAATTTCCATTAGTAAACTTTCCAAACAACTTAACTATAGAGTAATCTTTGATTCTCATTATGCTTCTATGCCGGACCAGAGTATGGGGAAGATGATTGGCGAAGGTCATAAGTCAAATGGATTATATTATCTCACTTGTCCTATCAGCCATACCGCCTTTTTCTTCTGCTTCTTAATTGATCTTCTTCATAATCGCTTGGGTCATCCTAGTTTCTTCAAACTTCAGAAGATGGTTCCTGGTGTTTCAAAACTATCTTCCATTGAATGCGAGTCATGCCAACTTGAAAAACGTACCCATAGTTCTTTTCCTAAGAAATTAAATAATAGATTAACCTCTATGTTTGATGTTATTTACTCTGATATATGGGTCCTAGTCGTATTAGTACCGACTTGGATTTTTAGTACTTTATTACTTTTATTGATGACTATTCTCGCTACACTTGGTTGTTTCTAATAAAATCAAGATCTGAGTTGTTTGCTATCTTTCAAAATTTTTGTGCTGAAATTCAGAATCAATTTGGTTTTTAATTAAAATATTACGCAGTGACAATGCATGAGAGTATGTCTCTTTCTTTTCAGGAATTCATGGCTTCTCAAGGAATTATTCATCAATTTTCTTGTGCATATACCCCTCAAAAAATGGTGTGGCTAAAAGAAAGAATAGACATCTCATTGAAATAGCCCGAACTATGCTCATCCATCGTAATGTACCACTTCATTTTTAGGGGATGATGTCCTAACTGCATGTTATCTAATTAATCGGATGTCTTCATTAGTTTTGCAAAATCAGAATCCTCATTCTATTTTGTTCCCAGGTCAGTCATCTTACCCTCTCTCTACATGTGTGTTTGGGTGCACTTGTTATGTTCATAATCATACCCCTGTTAAGGATAAGCTTCATCCCAAATCTATTAAGTGTATCTTCTTAGGATATTCTCGCCAACATAAGGGTTACAAATGCTATGACCCAATAAATAACAAATATTTTATTTCAGCAGATGTAACCTTTTTGGAGACATCCCTTATTTTTTATCAACCACAAACCAAATGGGCATAATAGAAGCTCTTCGATTCCTATTTTTTCCATCACACCGTCACCTCTTGATGTTTCACTTGCAGGTACAAACTAGTTAGATACTCCAAATGACTCATCACCTTTCCTACTAGCTTCTCTAACACCAGTCATGTCTCAAATAGAAGAACCCACTCCTTCTATTTCTATCCGAAAAGGTATTCGCTCTTCTCATAATCCTCATCCAATCTATAATTTCTTAAGTTATCATCGTCTGTCCCTTTTATATTATGCTTTTATATCCAATTTATTCACTATGCCTCTTCCAAAAAGTGTTAGTGAAGCACAAAAACATTTAGGTTGGCAACAGGCTATGGTTAAGGAAATGACAGCTCTTTATGATAATAATACTTGGGAGCTAGTTCCATTACCTTCTAAAAAATCCATGGTAGGTTGTCGATGGGTTTATACAGTGAAAGTTGGTCCTGATGGCAAGATAGATCGCTTGAAAGCTCGTTTGGTTGCCAAAGGATATACTTAAGTTTTTGGCTTTAATTATGGCGATACCTTTTCTTCAGTTGCCAAAATTGCCTCAGTCCGATTTCTTATTTCTTTTGCTGTTATGCACCATTGGAGTATTCATCAACTGGACATTAAAAATGCCTTTTTATATGGAGAGTTAACATAAGAAGTTTATATGGAGCAACCATCCGATTTTGTTGCTCATGGGGAGTCTGGGTTAGTTTGTCGACTTCAAAATCTCTTTATGGTTTGAAACAGTCCCTAAGGGCATGGTTTGAAAGATTTAGTACTGTTATTCAAGATTTTGGGATGCAAAGAGCGAAACAGATCACTCAGTGTTTTATCGGCATACAACTCATGGCAAATGTGTTTATCTAATAGTATATGTGGATAACATTGCCATAACAGGTGATGATCATGAAGGAATTGCTCAACTCAAATAACACCTCTTTAGTCATTTTCAAACTAAAGATTTGGAAAGTTAAAATATTTTTTGGGCATTGAGGCAGCTCAGTCCAGTACAAGCATTGCTATTTCACAAAGAAAATATACCTTAAATATTTTGGCAGAAACAGGGATGTTAGATTGTAAAGCCATTGAAACTCCTATAGATCCAAATGTTAAACTTGTTCCAGGATAAGGGGAGCCACTAAATGACCCTGGACAATATCGAAGATCAGTCAAAAAAATCAATTACCTCACTATCACTACCTAGATATCTCCTTTGCAGTTAGTGTGGTTAGCCAGTTTCTTTAAGCCCCATATGATAGTTATTGGGATGCAGTGATATGCATCCTTAAATATATCAAAGGAGCTCCAGAACAGGGTTTGTTATATGAAGATAGAGGACATAACAGATTATTGGGTATTCAGATGCTGATTGGGCAGGTTCTCCTTCAGATAGATGATCTACTTCAGGTTATTGTGTCTTTATTGGAGGAAACCTAATATCATGAAGAAGTAAAAAGCAAGATGTTGTGGCCAGGTCAAGTGCAGAAGCAGAATATCGAGCTATGGCCTTAGTTACTTGTGAACTTGTTTGGTTAAAACAGTTACTTCAAGAATTAAGGTGTGGAGATGTTAGTCCAATGACATTGATTTGTAATAATCAAGCGGCACTCCATATTGCTTCAAATCCGATCTTCCATGAATGAACAAAACATATAGAGATAGATTGTCATTTAGTCAAACAGAAGATTGAATCGATTGCATTGTTACTAGTTTTGTGAATTCAAATGATAGTTGGCAGACATAGAGATAGATTGTCATTTGTGACAAGCTGGGAGTAAATGATATATGCTCCAGCTTGAGGCTTGATTGCGCCAATTTGATTCACTCCCTAATGCTGAAGATTCACTCTGATTTATGCTGATTGAGATATCAACTCCCTAATTTTAATGCTGAAGATTCACTTTTTGATTTTGCTAATTGAGATATCAACTCCCTAATTTGTTTCAGGGCTAGAATTTATAAATATAATATTTTCTTTCTATAAATATTTATTTTTTAGTTTGTATCAAACATTCATTTATATACCCATTAAGCTTGAGGAATAATCAAGCTGATTGATTTCAGTCTTCATCTCCTTTCTCTCTCCCTCTTCTTTATATGACCACTGAACATGATTAATTTTCTCCCATCTGATCTCTATTTAATTATAATTAATCAGTCATCAATTTGAACAGGCTGGTATTTGATATTCCAGACCATCCATAAATTGATAGCACATCAATATTCAAACCCGTTTGGATAGGTCAAGATTGGTTTATGCTATATAATTTGCAATTTTCCATAAGCCGCAAAGATCTGACTTCAAAAATTTTGACATTCATAAAGCCAAACTTAGTTGTAAACTTTATGCCCGATGCCTTTGTGCAATTTTACGTATAGAAGAATGGCCTGTGATTCACTCTAAGAGGCTTTGTTATTTCTGCACCTTTGGTGGTGGTCTACTCCATGGAGAGGCCATAACGGTCAGCCAACATAGTCTCAACTAAGCCTTTACCATTTTCTTTCGCCTCAGAAAAAAAGGCTGAAGGCTTTAAATTTTAATCAAATGATATTGAAATAGGATCTGGTCAAACTAAGCCTAAGTGCAGAAAGTTTTCCAAGTGCAGCAGTCCATTAGCTCAATGCATTACATTCTTGATAAATATAAGCCGCAAGCAAATGCATCAGCAACCAAATCAGCATAATAGCAGACAAAAATGAGGAAAAAGTAAGGTTACAGTAGGATCCAGTAAAGCTCTAATGAATAAAAAAGTGGTATCAAGCACGGCTGATACAACAGTGTAACTCTGGCACTTGGAGATCTTGGCACCAGTGTCTTCAACATCCACTTCCCACTTCAGCTTAACACTACTCATAACATTGCACAATTGAAGTGCTTTCCTTTCCAAAACTAATGCCACAACATATTTCACAATATGGTTATAATGACAAGCGTCCTCCCTTTTTCTGTCTTCATTTTGATGTAAAATTTCAATACCCATTGGCATCAATTGCTTCGATCCTGCCTACGGCTTCTATTCATTTCATCCCAAACTTCATTTGATGTTTAGCACGTTGACATTGCTTGCATTAGGTAAATTAGAAAGGTCACTAATCAGTGCAAGCAACTGGAATTCCTCTTCCTAGAAAGTAATTTGAACTATACCAAATCCTTGGTTTTCCATTGATGTCCTTCTGACCAACCATCCAATTCGCCTGATGGTTTCCCGTCATCTTAGAATCATATAGTTGAAGCTGCTTTGTTACCCAAGGAGGATCATCTGGACGGAGCCACAAGCATTCACGAGTGTCCTTGTGTTTAAAATCTGGGTATCTTGAATTTGGTTTGCATTGCCTGTTGTCCCACCATTCATATGGATTAGCAAAGAACACCTGCCATAAGCGAAGACGGTCACCATCACCTAACGCAAGTAAAAGAGATTTGTCAGACAACTATAAATACCATATCATTAGATGAACACAAGAAACGCAGCTGATGAGATTGCTCATTTTCAGTTTAATGAACCTCAGACTGGAGAACAGTAGTCTGTATAGTGCTGAAAAGCAAATTGGCAAGTATAATAAATTAAAAATCACAGACCAACCTGAGGTGGATCCTTTTGATTCTTCTTCCCCTGAACACTTAAACTTACGGGAAGTTTCGTTTTGAGTGTTCTGTTTAACATAATTCAAATCTTTAACATAGATCTGCACATAAAGAATATTTTGAATAACTTTAAGTGCAGAGGAGTAACCATAAACAATTAAAATATAGTATATCTGTACAAGAAAAATGGAAAGATCAACATAGTTTTTTTCTAAATCTTTTTGATCTGCATGCAAATAAACATCCTATTCCCATTGATCTGCCTAACCGGTTAAATTAGTTTTTCTTGGCCTGAGAAACAACATATACCCTAGTTCATCTTTGACAGCTTACAAGGAAATAGTGAGATAATAAAACAGAACACCAGTAAATCAAGACACGATGAGGAGAGAACATACAGTGACAAATAATCAGGTTGTAATATTTAAAAACTCTGAGAGTTTGCATTTCTTATTGCCTTAGCACTAAAGACAAGAGTTCGGTTGAATTAACCATATTTACTGACTATAAGAGCAAGACACTTGCTTAAACTAATGGAATATCTGAATGCAATTACCTTGTGATGGAAAATGTACGCAATCAAACATAAAATATGATAAAAAGAAAGAGTTAATGTATATGAACCTTGAAAAAGGTCTCACGAATTCCACTTGCATTGACCTTTTCATAAGAACCTAAATAACCACAAACATAAATAAATCATTTGGTTTCAAATGTCTGAGTGATAATTCTGCCAGCTCGTCCCGCATCGCTAGTAATATCCTGTATAAATGTTGCCCGCAGTAAGAAATGAAGCAATCAACAGGAACAGAAACAAGGGAAAAACCCAAACGCATAGAAACACCACATATGAAGGGGTTGATGTCATGAGAACTACAAAATTAAAATCAAAATGATGCTTTTTTTTCTTTTTTTTAAATTAATAAACAGTGAATGGTATCTAAACCTGACAAGGTTAAATAAAATGATAATTATAACCAGGATAATGAGTTATGATATCATCCAAAGGTTGAGCAGGCAAAAATTGCATCTTAATATGCGGAAGAAATTCCATGCCAACTCAAAGCACAGATTAGAACCTCTAGCTTGAGAAAACAGCTTAGAGGATGCCTCAGATGGTGATCCAACAAAATCATTTTCATACAAGTTGACAGCAAGCCATGTGTCATATCTCTTGGATCTTGTTAATGTACCAAATCATGATATACTAAATTTTCAAAAGGTTGTTTGATCATTTCCCAGGTGCACTTCAACACTACAAACAATTAACCATTCTGAGCCAAGTTAACTGTAGGCGAGAACAGGGCACAGCAAAATAACTAGATGGTAACTTAGCTGCTACAATGGGTGGGTATGGGGAAGCAAATACTTGGGAAACACTTTTAGTAATAAAGTGTTCAAGAAGTGGCTGTGAGTTCCAGATTCGAAGAATATTTAGCAGGTGTGTTGCCCTAGATAGAAGATTCTACATGTTAAGGTTGGCAAAAAGGAATTCCTTGCTTATTTGATATGCTAGTTCCAACACACAGAATCAAGAAACATCCTTCCCATAGCTATAGACACTTTCAACCATACCTTACTAATGGGACTCAGAGAGAAATTTTATAATGTCAAATGTGATGTGACATGTAACTATAGGCTCCTTTTTATCAGCTACAAACTCAATTTAAGGTGACTTCACACGCACACACTGTTTTGAGGTGCTTTCTTTCAAAACATATCAGAAAAGGTTCAGAACAAGTGCACATCTACTAGTGGTTTCCACTTTTATAGACCCCAAACAGAACCATTTGAACAAATGAGCATCATATCAATAACAAGCTTGTTTTTTTATCAGACTTCTGAATCTAGTGCAAGGATTAGCACTTGGGACTAGAGTATTAACTTAGATCTAATAAGAATACATAGTAATGTTTGTAGAAATAAGAGATAAATTGAGATAATATGGACAGACTGTCTTATAACTCTGAAAGAGAGTTTAGAGAGAAAGAGTTATTACCCTTTTGTTGGAAATTAAATCCGAACCTTTTGGTGAAGACCACCATCATAAAGCCCAAGAATTATTCATGTTTAATCATCAAGAATCCATAATCGATAAACGGAAGCGTACCTGAATCTATATTGCATGATTGCTCTCCAGAATCCTGTGGTTGGCCTTCCAGATCAACACGTACTCCCAGAGAGCCCTTTAGAATTTTCTATAGGCTATTCTTTCTGATAATGGAATTCAGAGAAGAAGGTCGTACGTGTGATACAGGGACCATAACCGCTATATATAGATAATTTCATCATTATCTTTTGGTATTTCTATTTTAGCCCATCATAAAAATAAAAATAACCCCTTAGGTCTTTACACATTAAAGGACCACACCTAATCAGATACATTAAAGCCCAAATCACTAAAACCTTAGCTGATCACTTTTAATTGGGCTTAACCTTATTTGACAGTCCGCAACACATAATTATTTCACATATAAGCCCAATATTGGATTAAAAAATCCAACAATCTTCCACTGGGCTATATGTGTAACCTTATAATTATGTTGCAAAAAATAACCAAATGAGCTCAATTTTACTGTCATTACTGAAATGTATCTATAACCAATCCGGTCCATCAACCATACCAACATAGGATCAAAGCGGCCTTTGTAATATCTATCATAACTCGACCCATCAATGGTCACGTATGTTAATACAACTGAATGACATGAATCATGATGTGAATGTGTAGCATAGAAATTACATGTAATGATCTTAACATGCCTATTTCCAACTGGTCCTTCTTAAACTTGAGTGAGATCAAAACTTTAGCATAATTGTACAGAGTGTACTGAACTAAATGAAATACTTTATTTCTGATCAGAAAATATCCAAACACATAAGTGTGTATAAACCAAATATAAAGCATAAGCATCGTCATGCTCTATAACACCCATGTGAGTAGTATGCTCATGAAAGACCTTGGGTGGCATACCCTTTGTAAGGGGATCTGCAACTATGAAGTTTGTCCCATATGCTCTATAGAAATCTGACCACTCTGTACTCTTTCCTTTACAACCAGGAACTTGATGTCAATATACTTTGACTTGATTGAGCTCCTATTGTTGTTGGAATATAATACGGATGACTTATTATCATAAAATAACTTTAGCGGTCTTTCAATTCCTTCCAATATGCGCAGCCCAGTGACAATTTTTCAGCCTTATCCCATGATTGGATGCTTCATAACATGCTATAAATTATGCTGCCATGGTAGAAGAAGCTATGAGTGTCTATTTTACACTTCTCCAAGAAATAGCCCCACCACCTAACAGATATACATAGCCCGAAGTGATCTTTTACTGTCTTAGCATCCCGCAAAGTCGAAGTCAAAATACCCAATGATCTCAAAATGATCTGATCTCTATATGTGAGCATGTAATCTTTTGTTCTTTTCAGATATCTCATAACCCTTTTGGCTGCTTTCCAATGATCCATACCTGGGTTGCTTAAATATCTGCCTAACACTCCAACAATGTACGCAATATCCGGACGCGTACAAACTTGAGCATACATTAGACTCCCTACAACCGAAGCATAAGGAATCTTTTGCATCTCTTCAACTTCAAGGTTTCCTTTTGGGCACTGATTAATACTGAATTTATCTCCTTTAGCGACAGGGGTATCACCTGGTTTGCAATTTTGCATGCCAAATCTCTTAAGTACTTTATCAATATAGCTCATTTGTGATAATCCAAGGATACCTTGAGAACGATCTCGATGTATCTGAATTCCCAATACAAAGGAGGCGTCACCAAGATCTTTCATTTGAAAATTGCTTGATAGAAATCTCTTGATTTCGTGCAACATGCCTATATCATTTGTGGCAAGCAAAATGTCATCCACAAACAAAACCAGAAAAATGTATTTACTCCCACTGAACTTGTGATATACACAATCATCAACTGCATTCACTTCAAAATTTGTGGTACCATTGACGAGAAGCTTGCTTTAACCCAAAAATGGATTTTGTCAATTTGCAAACCATTTTCTTTGGGTCTCCTAACACAGTTTTCTGGTTGCACCATATAATTGTCTCATCAATGTCTCCATTGAGAAATCGTCTTGACATCAATTTGATGGAGTTCCATATCTTACTGTGCAACAAGAGCCATGATTGTCCTAAAAAATCCTTTAATGAAACTGGAGAGAATGTCTCTTTAAAGTCAATCCCTTCCTTTTGAGTATAGCCTTTAGCCATAAGACGAGCTTTATACCTTTCTACATTACCCTTTGAATCTTGTTTGGTCTTAAAAATCTTTTGCAACCAATGGGTTTCACACCTTCTGGTAATGGGACAAGTTCCCAAACTTTATTATCTTGCATAGACTTATACTCTTCTTTCATTGCTTCAATCCACTTTTCTGAATTGGAACCTTATATGGTTTGAAGGAAGTTGACAGGATCATCTTCCATCATGCCATTATTTTTCTCATGTTCCTGAAGAAACACTATATAATCATTTGGAATAGCATTCTTCCTTTCTCTAGTGGATCGCCGCAAAGACACTTGTTCTTGAGGTTGTTGAATTTGTACCTCTGAGGTTGAACAATAATTTCTTGTTGTTCTGGAATTGCAACTTGATCATTATCAAAAGCAATTACAGGAATAGAAACTAGCTGCTCTTCAACAAGAGTAGTAGGTTCTAATTCCTCCTCAAAGACAAAATCTCTAACTTTATTTCTCCCCCAAACTCAATATCCTTAAAGAACGTTGCAGTTCCCGTCTCAAAAATTATCCTTGATTTGGGATCATAAAACTTGAAACTCCTGGATCGCTCAGAATACCCTACAAAATAGCTGCCCTGGAGTCCAATTTCTTTTCAATGGCCTATAAGGCTTGCCTTAGCTGGACATCCCCAAACATGAAAATGCTTTAGACTAGGCTTTTGTCCTATCCAAAGCTCATAAGGTGTTTTGACAACTGCTTTAGTTGGTACTCTATTCAGAATGTAGGCTGTTGTCTTTAGTGCCTCTCCCCAGAGTGACTCTGGTAAGGTAGAATGACAAATCATACCCCTTACCATATCCTTAAGAGTCATGTTTCGTCTTTCAGCTACACCATTCATGCTAGGTGATCCTGACATGATATATTGTGGGACAATTCCACACTCCTCTAGGTATATGGCAAATGGTCCTGGACGTTGTTCACGTGATCCATCATATCTACCGTAATATTCACCACCACGATCAGATCTGACTCCTTTAATCCTTTTGTTGAGTTGAAGCTCAACTTCAGCTTTAAATGATTTGAACACGTCCAAAACTTGGGACCTTTCATGAATAAGAAATAGGTATGCATGTCTTGAATAATCATCTATGAATGATACAAAATACTGTTGACCATTCCAAGAAGGTGTAGAAAATGGTCCACAAACGTCCGTATGTATCAACTCTAAGACTTCCATAGTTCTATATGCACCCAATTTCTTTGTTTTGATCCGTTTGCCCTTAATGCAATCAACACAGACATTAAAGTCTGTAAAATCAAGAGAATCCAAAATTCCATCTGACACAAGTCGTTCAACTCTATTTCTAGAGATGTGACCTAATCGCTTATGCCATAATGTTCCTGAATTTTCATTGCAAATTTTACGCTTAGTACCTCTTGATTCCATATTCAAGGTTTCATTATAATAAGCAACAGTATCAACCAAATATAGATTGTCATATACCATAAGAGAACCAGTTTCAATAATATTTGAATTTAACGAAAGACTAAACTGATTATTTTCAAATGAACAACAATATCCTAATTTGTCCAAAGCTAAAATAGAAACCAAATTTTGTCTAAATGACGGTACTACAAAAGTGCCTTTCAAATTCAAATAATAACCAGAACTTAATAACAATCTAAAATGCCCAATTGCCTCCACATCTACCGACTTATCATCTCTCGTATAAATGCATCTTTTAGCATCAGTTGCCTTCGGTAGCTTAGGCAATCCTCCATTGAAACACCGATGCTAAAGCTATATTCACTTCAGAACAGACCATATTAAGAAATGTACCTTTCTTTTTCATGCCATGCATGAAATTTGGAACATTCCTTCGTAATATGTCCAGACTTATTGCAGAAGAAACAACTGTCTTTATCCTGATTTTGTTTCTTCTTTGCTGGACCCTTAACAGCCTTATTCTTTATTTTCTTACCTTTATCCTTGCCCTTGAAGTTATTACCATTAAGGACCGGCACTGAATTGAGTTTAGCAGAAATATTAGCAATATTAGCTATAAAATAAAAGCAATACATAAATAACATGCTCATATAAATAATTAACACCAAATATCAATAAATTCGAATAATGGTAAATCCCATCTCAAGATACCCAGTGCAACATTAATATCAAGTCTTTGGACAGTAATATTAACTACTAGTGGTACTCTTGTTGTAATGATCAAACACTAACAATAATGCATGTCAAATAATAAATCTATTTTTGGATCGACTTATTACTCACATGTATATCCTTATAATCGTTACGTGTTTATCATCACACATATGTGTAGTTCGGCCAAGCATTAACCTTCCTTTGAACCGATTAATACCCGCATAAACATACACATACACAACATCAATATCCTTCATGAACCATCTACACAAGAGAGGTCACTTTGGTGATATCTTATTTTAATTAGTTTAATTTCGAACGATGGACAAATTTATTAGGCATAAAATATCATTAATTTGAATTTGATTGAACCTTTTTAGAAAAATAAAGGTATGTTATTTTGTGATTCCAACTCAATCTTTATAACAGAAAAATAATTTATTCTAATGGATAAAGCTTTGCTTTATGGAACCAATTAAACCATACAGAAGGAGGTTGCTCATGCTCATCAAAGGAATCTGCTGAATCTTTTTTTTCCTCGATTCCAAATGAGATATTGGAAGCTTAAAATACTGGCCAGAGATAACAAAATCCTTTCCATGCATTGAATGCCATGCATTAAATTTTTAATTTTGTTCTAGCCAAATTAGGAGATTCCAAAGCGGCTGCTATTGCATGTGGGAAAAGACTCCCAACGCCAAGGCTGATGGATTTCACCAGCCAGATTCCCAGCGAAAAAAATGGAACTCCACGCAACGCCCTCCAACGGCCAGATTTTTATTGTATACTTTGCATGGATGGAATCCCATGATTTTAAATCTCCACACGTGAGCATAATGCCTAAATTTGTTATTCCCATAATTTTCTCCAGATTTCCTTTATCCCATTGTTTGAGATATCCCAACCACCATATTTTCAGAAAGATTTTCTAGATTTTCATCTAGATTCCCATCCATTCTTCCCAACAAAAAATGGAAATAGATTAGCACGTCGATTTTATTCACACGAAACATAGAATTCGAAGGGTCTGCCATATCCCAACGCCCCCATGGAAATCAAATTATCTTTATTTGACCGTTTGAATTTTGTTGCCTTGGATAAAAGCAAGTAAAGCAAGCAAAGGATGCTCGGCAATAAATAAAAGAGGTAAAACTTAGGCTTGGCGGTGGACGGCAAATGGAATTAATAGATTTGGTTCCTTAGTGGTAGTACCTCCCACCAATCCATCTCCATTATACCAACGAATTCCATGGAAATCACGCCTAATGCCAGAGCGTTATCCAAAGCGACAAAATTTCCAACCGTGAGAAGTGGATTTCCGTTCCAAATTTCCATGGCAAATTCCCAAAGCTTATGCAATGTGTATTAATTAAATTAAATATAAATATAAATTTAATTTATATTTTTACTTTATCTTATCAAATAAAAAATTATCTGATCTATCTCTTAAAATGGAGAAGACCGCGTAAGACTGATTTCACGATGCGGCGAATTTCTTTCGCTTTTAACATCAAAATTCATAATTATTTTGATGCATTATGACTTTTATTTAAAAATCTGAATCTACATATATTAAAAATATCATTGGCATCAAAATAAAATTTACTGTAAATTAATAAATGTTTGTCTCACGGTCGCTGAATAAAACCAAAGAAGTCATATGCACAAATATGAATATCAATGCATATAACCAAAAAATTTCTCAACGATTCAACATGAATAGGGCTCTGATACCACTTGTTGGAAATTAAATCCGAACCTTTTGGTGAAGACCATCACCATGAAGCCCAAGAATCATTCATGTTTAATCATCAAGAATCCATAATCGATAAACGAAAGCGTACCTGAATCCATATTGCATGATTGCTCTTCAAATCCTAGGTTGGCCTTTCAGATCAACACGTACTCAGAGAGTCCTTTAGAATTTTCTCTAGGCTATTCTATCTGATGATGGAATTCAGAGAAGAAGGTTGTATGTACCATAACCGCTATATATAGATAATTTTATTATTATCTTTTGATATTTTTATTATTACTGAAAACCTTAGTTGATCATCTTTAATTGGCTTAAATCACTGAAACCTTAGCTGATCATCTTTAATTGGACTTAACACACCGCAACACATAATTATTTCACATAAGCGGATTAAAAAATCCAAGACTTTCCACCCAAAGCTTATACAGAATCGATTGAAAAATAAACAAATTCCTAATCAAATCAAAAACTAACCCATTCACAATCGATCGAAGCTAGACGGGGAAAAGGAAAAAAGAAGATAATGGATCTCACTGGAACGAAGAGATATCCAAGTCTCGGGGACGATTCTTGACCTCGAGAAAGGTATAGGCGCCGCGCTCGATGCCGGTGAATCGCTTTACGGGCCCGACCACCGTTCCGATAAAGCTGCACGAATTCCGGCGCAGCCTCGACGGCTTCACGGTCGACGGCCGGCGGAGCATCGACTGCAGGTAGGCGACGCTCTCGCCGGCGCCATCCGGAGAGAAGAAGCTCAGGGATTCGTCGGCCGGCGGCGGAGGGGAAGCGGAGGAGAAGGGACGAAGAGATCTCCGGAGAGAGGAGGAGAGGAAGGAGAGGAAACGAGCCGGCGATCCCATGCGGGAAGGAAAATTAGGGCTTCGATCTCCGATTTTGGGACGCCCGATCGATTCGAACTATGTTGCCCTTGGCGGCAATTCTTGGCGCAAGTGGTTCGGTGCAAGGGTTCTGGTTCGCAATCGCCCATCACCCGTAGCAATTGTGATGTGCACGTGCATAACACGTGGAAAACATGGATGGCTATGATTGTGCGGAAGATAGATTGACGGTCGAGATCTTAATTTGATGAATGAATTTTCAAACAGTTTTACTGCCATTTGATGAAAGTACTGCCATTAAAAGCCTTCGGTCCATAATTTTATAAATTAATTTATAAAAAATATATTAAACCATAACCCAAAAAAAATGTAACAACATAAATTTATACTTATGAGTCATTTTATAAAAAATAATTTAAAAATATAACTATTTGTAATTTAAATATCGATTTAGTCCGCAAAGTGAAGAAAGTAGATTCATGTAACCAATCATATGTAGTTGGGAAAAGGCTTAAATGAGTTAAGTTGAGTTAAGTCATTTTATAAGAATATATATATATATATATATATATATAAATATAAAGAAGATGAGCATATGTAATTTTAAGGTATTTTAAGGTTATATATAAAGCTATATTTAAGATATTAAAATAATATAATAATATTTAAGTAATATAACATATACATGGACCTTATGGGGTGGGAATCGGGAAAATATAGAATAGAGAGTATCCTCTTCATTCTTAACCTATCTACATTTATGATGATAGATTTTTCTTTGTTCCTCTTTTTATGGAGAGAAATTTCTCTATCTTCATCCCATTTGGGGCGAGTATCCATGGTGATAAGAAAAAATAAGGAAAATTGATGCCCTTATAAAGATGGAACCATTGGTTGGTTCTACATAGGCATATAGGCAAATTCTATGTTGCTTTTGGCTTTTTATGAATGGTTCCATAAATGGGAATTGCATAAAGGAATAAGATCATTGTATAATGGGAATGAATGATTGGGATTGAAGCTTTGTTTCCAAAAAATTAATAAATAAAATAGTTGAACCTTTCTACACAACTTCTACTCTCTATATACACTTATCCATTTAGTATGCACACGCTTATTCATTTGGTTTACGAGCTTATCTACCCATTATACATACTTATATGCCTACTGTACACACTTATTATTTATTTATCTATCCACTATACATTCTTATCCTATTAATGCATACACATATTCATGGACCATACACACTTACTAAGATCATTTGTTAGGAAAAAATAATGAGCTTTTTGTTAAAGCACGGTCCATAGAGGGGACCACTTGTTAACTCACCCAATTTTATGGGTTATTTAGCTACTAAAATGTTCTATTTTTCATCTCTATTTTTTTCATTTATAGTTTTCTTTTCTTATGAGAAAATTAAAAGCACATTCATTTATAAGGAAAAAAATTATTTTTAAATTTTAAAAAGAGTAATGGAGGATGGTTAATGATGGAGGTATGATGATGGATGATAGATGATGGATGGTGGTGATAGTGAGTAGTTTAGATATGGTACCAATGATAGGTAGTAGAGTTATGATGATGGTAGTGATAATTGTTGGTAATGATAGTAGGTGGTAGAAATATGATGATAAGTAATGAAAGAAAATGAGGTGTGGTAAAAGGTGGTGGCGGCGGCAGTGGTGATCGATAGCATAAGTAAGGTGGTGGTGGTAGAAAGTGGTGATGATGGCAGTAATGGTGGGTAGAGATGGCAATTTTGGAAACGGCTCATGAACATGACTTGAATATGATACGAAGTTAGCAAATTTGGGTTGAGCATAAACCAATCTGGATAAAAATTGAGTTGACCCATTAACTCAAAATTGACCTACAATTGATCCATTATTTAAGTTAATATCACTAACTAATTAATCATTATTTTATGATGGTGATTATATGCTTATGAAAGGATTTTTTATTTATATCTATTTTTTTGATTGAATTTTTTTATGCTTTGGTTATGATTTTAAATATACAATTATTTTATATGTGAATTGATATTAAACATATTACACAGGTTATATGAGTTATACATGTTATACAAATTACACGAGTTACACGAGTTATATATTCATGTCAACCCAAATACAACCTAATTATTGAATGGGTTACACGGATCAGGTTTTAATTTAGATTTTTGACCTGATTAATAAATAGATTAGATTTGGGTTGACCCTTTTGTTGTTATACTTTAAAGTTGACCTATTCTGTTTATGACTCATTGATATGATTTGTCATTCCTAATAGTAGATGGTGAAGGTATAGTAATGATAGGAGTGAAGGATGGTGGATGCAGATGGCAATGATGGAAGTATGATAGTGATGGTAATCATGACACTCGTGGTGGATGGTAGAAGTATGATGGTATAGTTATGGTGGTCATGCTGATTGGTAGTAAAAAATATGTAGTGAGATAGTGGTGGTATGGTGGTGGATTGTAGCTGTGATGGTTGTGGTAGTAGATAAAGGTATGGATTATGTAGTAGAGGGTGGTGGTAGATGGTAGAGACAATGATGGCGATGGTGGAGGGTGATGTGTATGATAGAGATATGCTTATGGTGGTAAATGATGAAGATACAATGATGGCAATGGTGAAGGATGGTATGTGTGATAAAAATATGATTACTATAGCGAAGAAGGATGGTGGTGGAGAGTAATAGTATGTGAAAGTATGATAGTGGTAATCATGACAATAATGGCTGATGCTGGTAGAGTGATAGTGGAGGAGGGCTAGTGGGTTTGATAAAGATATAATAATGGTAGTGATGGAGGGTGGCAGTGGTGATTATGTATTGATAGTAAGTGGTAAAGGTATGATAGTGATGGTGGTATAGAATGATGAGTGGTGGAGGCATCATAATGATGATGGTCATGGCAATGATAGTTGTGAATGATGAAGGTATAAAAATAGATAACATAAAAAAGTATTATTTTATTTCTAAAGAAAAATAATTCAAAGATCTTTTTAAACCTAGTGTACATTTAAAAAACTAAAAAGTGCAGTTTTATATTTTTCTATTTAAAAATTATATTGGAACATAAAATTCTGTTTTTATTCTTCATGGAAAAATTTTCTAAAAAACACTTTCAATTTTTCATAATTAAACATGCCTTTACAATCTTCACCATTTTCTTATGATATTAAAGTATGGTTTGATAGAGTTTATTACACAATCACATGTTAGGGTATCCAACAAGTCTCATTTTTTCTATTAGATAAGAGAATTTTTGTAATATAATTATGCAATGCTTGAACATTTATAACTTTTTCTTCTTTAGCAAAAATATAGGAATTTGCAAGGATAGTTGATCTTGTCCTTATTTAAGGTGTTTGATTGGATTTGAAAGCCATAAACATGCTTTCTTGTCTCATGAGAAAAAATGAAAATTATGAATATGCTTGGATCCACCTACCAAACCCTAAACTTATAATTTAAAACATATTAAAATAACAAGTACATCAATTATAGATTTTATTTAGGGATAATTATATTTTACTCACTTAAGATGTAGCCTAATTTTATTTAACTAATCCATGATTCGAAAAGTAGCACTTAACCCATCTGAGATAAGCTCCATTAGAGATTATTAAGTCCCATACCCTTTTAATGTTCATTTGACTCTAAGTAGTTGAGAAAAAGAGAGAAAATGAAAGGATTCAAGGAAAGAGTAGAAGGAGATTCGAGGATTAATTTTACTTAGATGTTATTTGAAAAATCATCAGATTCTTGCATTTTTTGGAATCTATCTTTACTAGATTAATTAGCGCTAAATGTATAGTTCAAAATTTGATCTTCGATTCAAGATAAGAATTAAATTTAAATTTTAAATTTTATTAGGCTTTGAAATTGTTAAAAAATATCTGTGGAATGCAATATACTTGATACGCATGAAGATATGATTCAAAGTACACTTATATCACTTTAGTCAATGAAAATTTCAAAGTAATACATAAAATCTATTAAAACATTTTAAATTTAAATAAAAATTATAAGATAGCCTACCAAATTGTTTAATATAATGCAAGAAGTCTCAATTTATCAAAATGAAGAGTAAAATCGCTTTAAAAGTAGGAAAAAATGGCTCTTTTTCATCTTAAAAGGGTTTCGTTCTTCAAATTTGATGTAAAAATGATAAACATGAGCAATGCCATAATGTTTTAAACCCTCAAATAGGAAACAAGAATTAACAAACTTGAACAAAGCTTACCTTAAATGAGTTAAGTGCTACCTTTCAAACCATAAATGGGTTAAGAAAAATTGGGCCATATCTTATATGGGTAAAGTAGTGTAATCATCCCCTATATTTGTAATATATTTATAATGAAAACTTTTAAGATATATCTCTACCACAAAGTTTCACTCAAACATGGATTTCTTAGACTCTATCTCTCACCCTATTTTTGTTGGAGGTAATTTAAAATCATAGTGTATTTTTTTTATAAAAACCACAATCATTTTATGTTGTCCAAGAGTCTTAGCGTCAAAGTCAAAATTAAAGTGTTTTGAAGTCTTAAATATCTAAGTTCATGTCATTATATCATGAGTTTTTTCATTTTAGATGTGTCACTTTGGTTGATGAAATGTACTTAATATATGAGAAGTTAAGAAGTTATCTTGAGATCTATAAATAATAAAGTATTAATGAGAGTGTGGAGGCGAGTCCATTAGGGGTGTGTAGCCTCTAATTTGTTATACACACATCCTAAGTCTTGTTGGCTTATCTTTATATGATATAAATATTTTTATTAATCATTTTGAGTTCATATATACCCTTTCTTATTTTGTAGTTAGCCTCTATTGGATCTCTTCACTTTTAAACCTAACAATAGTATTAGAGCTTGACTGATCCTAATGTTATCCTTAGTGTTTGTATGTGTTTGTATGGGGTGTGATTGATGTGAAGGCCAAGAACATTATGATAATGAGAAAGATAAGCGAGAGAGGGGTAAATCCTCTGAACTATTGAGTGGGTTAAATAATAGGGAACAACCTAATTGTTAGAGAAATAACCCTCAACATCAATAAACTTAACATATTTGGATCAAAGGAGCCGATATAGGATGATAATGATACAACAAAATCTAATGTAATAATTTTTGTAGTATCACTAAAGAATAACCGATAGCCATCATTTCCTACAAGAATTCACTATAAGA
Organism: Calamus simplicifolius; assembly: GCA_900491605.1. Taxonomy (NCBI): domain Eukaryota; kingdom Viridiplantae; phylum Streptophyta; class Magnoliopsida; order Arecales; family Arecaceae; genus Calamus; species Calamus simplicifolius. The sequence continues at coordinate 302,110 of UESW01005092.1, read as the reverse complement.
GATGTGTAAAAAATAACACAAGCCGTATCCCCAATACAACATATATAAGGCAGGTTCAAATCATTTTTCAAAATTTTGTGCAAAAGTGCTACTTGATGAAACTCTATTCATTAAAGGTATGAAAAAACTAAAAAAATAAACTAAATAAGATGCAACCAAAATAGCATGGAGAAGCCTGCAAGGGCTTACCTTTCTTTTAAAAAAAGTTTAAGCTACCTAATAGACTTATTCATGATCTATAAGTAGAGAATTTAGCTTTGGTAAAATAGTTGTAAGAGAATGATGATAAGTATAAATTATAAATTATACTTATAAATTATAATTATGCAATGGAAAGAAAAAGAGGAGTTGATGAAAGAAATTATAAATTGGAACTTCTTGAAAATTATGAGTATTTTGAAAAAGATGAAGAGGTCTCATCGAATTGAGTATTATGGAGTAACAATAGGTTTTGAATTACGAAAAAAATATGTTAGAGGTTATTCAAAATCATTGAGTATTTTTTGCAGAAATCAAATAGTTATTTTATGTCATCCAAGAATCTAAGTGTCAAGTGTCTTAAAGTCATAAACGTCTAAGTTTATGCCATTATATCATGAGTCTCTTTATTTTAAATGTATCACTTTGGTTGATGAAATATACTTAATGCATGGGAAGTTAAGAAGTTATCATAAGGTCTATAAATAATAAGGCCTTAGTAAGAGTGTGAGAGAGTGTAAGAGACAGCACAAAGCATCATTAAATGAGTTCATTTGGGGTGCATGACCTCTTGGTCATGTACACATCCTAAGTCTTGTTCCCTTATCTTCATATGATATGAATATTTTTATTGATCATTTTGGGTTTATATATCTCCTTTCCTATTTTGTAATTAATCTTCATTGGACCTCTTTACTTCTAAACCCAACAGTTGCTATGAGATTGTAGCTCGAGTATGCCATATAATCTCTTTGCTGTGATTTTTGTTGGTTATCCAATTCAAATTGATTGGATCAAATTTATTCACCAACGTTTGTGGTTGATTTCAAGTAGAAAACATTGGGCTATTGTGGTAATCCTATTGAAGTTAAGGACATTCATGTGGCCTCTTCCTCCCCATCAACCTTGATCTCCTATGTTCTCCATGCCCACAATGCTGAAGAGCATTCAACAATAATTTGGTGAGGGGGAAAAAACTTCTCTGATGATTGATAAAGATTAGTCATTGGCTTATAACTAAAGTTTACTTTGTGATTGCCATGTCAACCAAATCAATGTGGTGTTTATTATTATATACCTTGAATTGACCAAAATGAGATCAAGCGATTGCCATAATAAAAGTTGTCATTTGCCCTCTTTGTATTCTCTCCCCCCTTCCTACAATTTCCAATTCCTCTAAATGGTGTATCATTTCTCTATCCTCCGTTGCCTTCAATCACTCAATGTTTCTCACCCTAGGATTCATGTGTAAGAAGGGCATCTAGAGGAGTCTTTTGCAGTGGTTATTAAAAAAGTTTTCAATCAAGAATCATCATAGGAGATAATGAAGGATGCATAATATACAATGAAGGATGCGTAATATATAATAATTTTAAGAAAAATTTTATCAAAAATCAGAAAGGTACATTATAATTTGCTTACATAAACAAATAAACATACCATAACTAAAAAATTAAAGCAAGGCCTGGGCACCATTCTTATGTTTTGAAGCAAAAGCTCCACTCTTGAGCTATTCAAACTAAGTTTTAATCTTGAAGGCATATTCGTTGTGTTCTACACTAGTGAGAATTGGGCTTTTATGTTAGTAAGATAGATTTCCTTTAGTGGCTTATAGATATAAAATACCACAATAATTCTATAGACCAAGACAAATACCAGAAATAAAAATGATGTGAGCTTGAGAAGACCCGTAATTGGTCTTCCTATGCAGTGGAAGCTAATGGTCTCTCTGGGGTATCTTGGCCCTATGGTGGAACCCTGCTATTCGCGTTGATGCCTTTCACCACAGTCACTAGCAGGTGGCCTTGGTTATATCGGAGGGGATCAATCCGCCCTGGCTTCTTTTGGGTGTCTATGCCAGCACTGACTTTCGTCAGCGGCATGATCTCTGGTCGAAGATTCTCACTTTATTAGGTCAAGGCCTCCCCATACTCATTGCCGACTTCAAATGTATTTTGGATGCTTCTTAGAAGCGTGAGGGGCGTAGATTTGTGGATTCTCCGAACTCCATGGAATTTCGCTCCTTCATTTCCTCGGCTGGTCTTTTTGATCTGGGCTTTTCGGGGCCGCAGTTTACTTGGTGTAATAACCGAAGTGGATCTGCTTGGGTGTGGGAGCGGCTGGATCGGGCTTTGGCCTCCTCATCCTGGCTGCAGTCCTTTTCCTGTGCAACCACTACTCATCTCCCTCGATTGCGTCGGACCACTGTCCCCTCCTTATCTCTACTGAGTAGTCATCTCATAGGAAGGGGCCCTTTCGGTTTGAGCATTTTTGGACGTATTATTCTTCGACTCGGTCCCTTATAAGTCAGGTGTGGCGAATGCCTATTCGAGGGAATTCTACTTATCGACTTTCTCGTCGATTAGAACTCACTAAGCGCAGACTCTTAAGGTGGCATAGAAGAGAGGTGGGGGATCTCATGCAGCAAGTCCAGGTTGTGGAAGCTGATATTGCTACTCTTCAGGCTAAGGAGGATGTGGAGGGTTACTTATCTGAGCTTGATCTTTAGTCTCTCAGGAGTAGTTTGGCCTTGCATCATTTCTTGCTCCGGCAGCAGGAGACTTATTGGCGATAGCGGTCCCAGGTTTAGTGGATCCAGGAAGGAGATTGAAACACCAGATTCTTTCACAGGCCACTATGGCTAGTGTGCCGCCAATTGGATACGACAGATTAGTGATGCAGATGGTAATATCCTTGATGATGAAGGGGCTATTCGGGAGCAGATTCTCCATTTCTTTCAGTCTCGCTGGTTAGAGGTCTCTTCCTCTGACTCCCCCATGATCACTGCTACTCGAGCTGCCAGAGTTTCAGAGACTGATAACGGTCTTTTGATTCGGGAGGTCCTGGCGGAGGAGATTCGTTCTGCGGTTTGGGCTCTGGGCTTTACAAAGCTCCTGGTCCATATGGCTTTCCGTCGTTCTTCTTCCGCTACTACTGGGATATTGTTGGGCAGGAGGTTATCTTGGCTATTCAGTCTGTCTTCTCATTCAGAACTATTCCTCCAGATTGGCAGAGGACTTTTCTTGCCCTTGTTCCCAAGAGAGGGAATGCTCTGCTTCCCCAGCATTATAGGCCGATCATCTTATGTACCTGATCGCTGTGTTGGCGGTCAAAAATAAAACCTACTCACTACTATAGCTAGTGGTGAATCGGGATCGTATCCTCGGGGATCAAGGGTAATTATTTCACGAAAGAAAAAAGAAAATTTATCTATAAAGGATTATATTAAGAATAGCGGTTATTAAAAGATAACAACTAATTAATTAATGAAATTCAAATAGCAGAAGAAGCAACCCAGGAATCCAAATCACCATGCAAACATGTTTTATCTTTTTTTTAATGTTGCAATAGTAATAATTTTTGCAAATTTAAAATTAGAATAATTTATCTCTTGTCAGGCACGGACCGTATCAGGAGATCACGGCACGTCCGCTTAGAGTATAAACTATCTAATAATTGCAAGGTTAAGGGTCTAATCTATCATACTATGATATGTCTCTCTTAGGCACGTACCGTATCCTGAGATCACGGTACGTTGATAGAGGGTACAGGCCGTGTATGCTAGATCAAAACCTCAATCAGAAAAATAACTCAAAAGATATAATAAAGAAGAGTATTATTTTTATTGCATAGAATTTAAGAACAAAAAGAATGATAAAACCTGATTACATGCTTCATCATTATCCCAAGTTGAAGGAATCTAGCCACGCATTGCTGCTGCCAGCATCCCCTCTATAATTTTTCTCTCCCAGGCCTAAATACAATAATCTAAATAAAAGAAGAATAAAAAAGCTTTGTAGAAACTCCTTCTCTCAACTACTGCTGAGGTCATCCTTTTATAGAGCTCGTCTAGGATTTCCTCCTGCCTTAGTTTGCATCGAATCATGCGAAATCATCTCTTTCTTCCTTTTTGGGCAAACTGAATCTTGATTTGAGTGTCGTCTGCATCATTGGACTCCAAAAATTAAGCTTTTTCCATCTATAGGCTCCTTTTCTACAAATATCCATAAAAAGTATAAATTCTTAATAAATTTAAAGTAATTAATATTTATTTTAATAGTTAAATTGGGATAATAAATTGACTTATTACACCCCCAACTTAATCATTGCTAGTCCCTTAGCAATGTAATTAAAATAAAACCATGCGTCACTAAAATTCTCTTTTGCAAAACTAAATCTAGGCTTAAGGTTGAAAGAAGATAGCAGTATCACAACTAAGTATTGAGTTTTTGAAGTAAATTTTGCTATCAGAACTATCAGAAACTTTATTAGAGTTCATATATAGATCTACAGCACTTATGTTTGTGATGGCTAACTTAGTATTTTGGTACTAGCTTGTAAGAAACAATGGTATCTTCGCTTATCACTTACTTTGAGCAACTTTTATACACCTTCAAATTAAGCACATGACCTAAGGTAGCTTCCTTATATATATTTTTTATTTATTTATTTTTATTTTTATTATTTGTTTAGCGATATCTTTACATTACCCATTTTTTGATGCGAACAACAACGCTTACTTAGGCGAAGGTGCCTGGTTACTCGATGAAAAACCAATGTTTAGACTTATATATATATATATATTATTTTTTATCAGGTAGCTCTTTCTTAAATTCAAGTTTCTCTCATTGGGGGTGTATATTAATTACCAATTTTTAGTAATAATTGAATCTCCGGTTTACCTTACAACTAATACCTAATTTATCTTGTCAGTGTGCATGTGCAATGGAAGTGCTAATAGCCTTTAGATGACCTAAGTAGGTTACTAAAAGTTTGACCAGCTAGTATACTCCTTGGCTCTCTATAGTAATTAGCCAATACTTTCTAACTCTATTACCTTTTTCTAGTCAATTTTGCTCAAGAATTTCTTTTATAGCACAAAAATTCTGAAATTTTAAAATATGCCAAGGTATTTTTAAAATATTTTTCAAAAAGGTTTCTCTTAACCCCCAACTTAATTCTCATTGTCCTCAATGAAGTAAGAAAGAATAAAATAAGGAAAACACCACTTGGATGAGATATGCCTTGTATAATGTTAAGAGTGACCGTGCGGAGTAGTCTCTTATTCCTAAAAATAAGAATCATGAAATAAAGGTTAGAACATAAAAATTTTGGGTTGCCTCCCAAAAAGCGCTAAGTTTAACGTCTTCAGTCAGACGCCATGGCTCACTTTGATTACCATTATCAAGGAGTTTGATGATCTCTTCCCTTACTACTTCCTTCATGGTTGGTTTAAGTTTTCTTTGGAGGTTCTTATAGGCTTGGTTTTCTCCCTTAAGTGAATCCTATGTTAAATGATCGAGGGGCTAATCCCTTTTATATTAGCCATGGTCCATCCTAACGCTTCTTTATTCTCATTCAATAGTTTCCCTTCTTGTGAGGAGTCTAGATCGGTTGAAATAATCACAGGTAAGGTTTCTGATGGACCTAGATATGCATAGTTGAGATGCTTGGGAAGTGTTTCAGTTCTAATTTGGGTGCTTCCTTTATTGATTGTTTGGGTAATGGTTCATGTACTTTCTTTAGTGGTTCAATTGGAAGTTTCCATTTTGATTTTTCATCAATTATAGCAACCTCATTCATTTGCTCCCCATCTTGGTTTATGCAGGTTTCTAGGTTAAGCTTTTCATCACTAAGGTCAATTGAATCATAAACAGTATCCTGAACATAATTTGAGTCGCTCGTTTGATGTGTATTGGTGAGATTAAAAATATTAAGATCAATTGACATATTCCCAAAGGAGAGTTTCATTAATCCATTTCGATAATTAATTAGGGCATTAGCTGTGGCCAAAAATGATCTACCTAAAATCATTAGGATGTGGCTTTTTAGGTTTGTCACCGATTCAGTTTCTAAAATCATAAAGTCCAATGGGTAGATAAAGTTACCAAATTTGATCAATACATCCTCTACTATTCCCTTGGGTACTTTCAAAGAGTGATCAGCTAGTTGTAGGATCATTTTCGTAGGCTTTAGTTCTCCTAACCCTAGTTGCTTATATACAGAGTATGGCAATATATTAACACTTTCTCCTAAGTCTAATAGAGCCCTATTTATGAGGGTGTTCCCCATAATGCATGAAATAGTGGGTGATCCTGGATCTTTATATTTTACTAGCATATGGTTTGATAGGTAAGAGCTCACACTGGCTGCTAGAAAGGCTCTCTTGGGCACATTGATGGTCTTCTTTTTGGTACATAGATCCTTAAGGAATTTGGCATAGGCTGGGACTTGTTGGATCATGTTCAGTAAGGGGATGTTCACTTTAACTTGCTTAAAGACCTCCAAAATCTTAACAAATTGGGCTGAATTTTGATTGGACTTAAGTCTATTTGAGAATGGTGCTACAATCCTAATTTATTGTTTATCTTCTTCTAACATGAGCTCAACTGGTGGGTTGGCCATTACATTAGACTCTGATGCCTCAGGTATTTCGGGTTGACCCAGCTTAATAAGTTGTTCAAGTGGTGGGACTTCTAATTCTTCTTCTTCATGTGTATCCATATGATTATCTATTTGTTTTTCAAATCTTAATGTATGAATAAACTTAGTTGGTTAATCTGAGCTTCTTATTTTGATCCTTGGATGTTTAGGTCCTTAGGATTAGCTTCGGGCTGACTCGGTAGCTTACCCATTCTCTTTTACTGAATGTTGTGGCTAGTTGACCTATCTGGGTTTCTAGCTGTGCAATGGATTGTGTGTGTGAGTGAAGAAGATGAGTTAGATAGGTTCGATCCCGGCAATGGCGCCAAAATCTGATGTGTGTCATAGCGCAACGATTAAAACACCTTAATTTCACTAATAGAATAGCGAGAATAAGGGATCGAATCCATAGGGACTTTAGCGGTTATCTTGAGATAAATTTATAAATTTAAATAAATAGATAATTAGTAGTAAAAATAATTAATATATGATCTATCTTATAAGAGCACGGCCCATACCCGTAGATCACGGTCCGTCCCTTTTAAGAATAAACCAGTCAAGAATTATTTCCACTTAAGTAGAATTCAATAAAAATTAAACATGAATAAAAGTTTTATTTCATAACATCCAAGAGTGCATATTAAAATCTAAAATTAAAGAGTTTTATTTTCTGACATTAAGTAGGCAACAAGAAAGCAACAAATTTTTCTTAAACCAAATCAAAGACGGGCTGAACCAAGCCAGGTTGAACCAGACCGAAGACGGGCTGAACCGGGCCCTCTGTTCTTCCTCTGGTCATACTAAAAGAATAGAAAGTTAAAAATAACTAATAAACTAGGTTGCCTCCCAAAAGCGCTAAGTTTAAACTCTTCAGCCAGACTGTGCTACTCATTATGATAGTGTTGGGTTCACAAGATCAATTGATTCAACAACTTCTCCATCATTAATTTCTTCTATATATAGTTTCAAACGTTGGCCATTTACTTTGAATGCATTTCCCTGCTTAGGGTCTTTAAGCTCTACAGCTCCATGGGGAAATACTTGAGTTACTATAAAAGGTCCATTCCATCGTGAACGAAGTTTTCCAGGGAAAAGATGTAATCTTGAATTGTAAAGCTATACTTTTTGATTTGGTTCAAAAGTTTTTCTATTAATAAATTTGTCAGATATGCTTTGGTTCGTTCTTTATACATTTTTGAGCTCTCGTATGCATCATTTCGTAGCTCTTCTAACTTATTTAATTGGAGTTTCCTATTGACACCTGCATTCTTCATATCATAATTAAATTGCCTGATGGCCCAAAATGCACGGTGTTCCAATTCTACAGGTAAATGGCATGCCTTTCCAAATACGAGCCGATAAGGAGACATTCCTATAGGAGTTTTAAATGCAGTACGATAAGCCCATAATGCATCATCCAAACATTCTGACCAATCTTTCCTATCAGGTCTCACCGTTTTTTCAAGAATATGTTTAATTTCTCTATTTGATATTTCAACTTGGCCACTAGTTTGGGAATGATAAGGTGTAGCTACCTTATGAGTAATTCCATATTTGTTTATTAATCCTTTAAAGTGTCTATTCGTGAAATGTGTACCCCCATCACTAATTATAGCCCTTGGGCATCCAAAACGACTAAGGATATTATGCTGAATAAGCTTGATTACAACTTTATGGTCATTGGTTCGAGTTGCCATGGCTTCAATCCATTTTGACACATAATCACTGCCACTAGAATGTATTCGAATCCAAAAGAGGAAGGAAATGGGCCCATAAAATCAATACCCCATACATCAAAAATTTCTACAACCAAGATAGGGTTTAGGGGCATCATATCTTTTCGAGAAATATTTCCTGTTTGTTGACATTGGAGACAATTACGGCAAATTCGTGTGCATCTTTAAAAAGAGTTGGCCAATAAAATCCACTTTGCAGTACCTTTGCTGCAGTTTTCCTTCCACTAAAATGTCCCCCACAGGCAAGAGAATGACAGAAGTTAAGTATACTTTTGAATTCACTCTCAGGGACACATCGCCTAATCACCTGATCTGAACAGTACTTAAATAATTCAGGGTCTTCCCAAAAGTAATATTTAATTGTGAAAAAAAATCTATCTTTTTCTTGTTTTGTCCAGTGAAAAGGTACTTTTCCTGTTGCCAAATAATTCACAATGTGGGCAAACCAGGGAAGACTGCTATGGGAAATTGAGAATAGCTGCTCATCAGGAAACCTATCTCTAATTATTTCTTTATTGTATTCCACTGAGATCCTAGAGATATGATCTGCTACCATATTTTCAGAACCCTTCTTATCTAAGATTTCTAGGTCAAATTCTTGTAATAGAAGGATCCATCTAATCAGTATGGGTTTTGTATCCTTTTTTGATAAAAGATGCCTCAATGCTGCATGATCAGAATAAACTAAAACCTTAGACCCTAACAGATATGATCTAAATTTTTCTAGGGCAAACACAATTGCTAGTAATTCTTTTTCAGTGGTAGTATAGTTCATTTGTGCATCCGAAAGAGTTTTACTAGCATAATAAATTACATGGGGTTCCCGATTGAGTTTCTGTCCTAAAACTGCCCCTACAGCATAATCAGAAGCATCACACATGATTTCGAAAGGTATGGTCCAATCTGGGAGCTTGATAATTGGTGCAGTGGTCAAAGCAGTTCGAAGGATGTTATAGGCTGTTAGACAATCTTCATCAAAATTAAAAGAACTATCTTTGGTCAACAAATTACACAATGGTCGAGAAATTTTACTGAAATCCTTGATGAAGCGTCTGTAAAAACCAGCATGACCAAGGAAAGATCGTACTTGTTTAACTGAGGTTGGGGTGGTAGATTTGAGATCAATTCAACCTTAGCTTTATCAACCTCAATACCTCGCTCTAAACAATGTGTCTGAGCACAATTCCCTCACGAACCATAAAATGGCTCTTCTCCTAACTTAGGACTAAATTCATTTCCATACATCGTTTCAGTACCTTAGTCAAGTTCTCGAGGCAGCTATCAAATGATGCACCAAAAACTGAAAAATTATCCATAAATACTTCCAAAAATTGACCAATCATATCAGAAAATATAACCAATATACATCGTTGAAAAGTGGCTGGTACATTACAAGACCAAATGGCATGCGTCTAAAGGAAAATGTTCCAAAAGGACAGGTGAAGGTGGTCTTTTCTTGATCTACAGGAAATACTGGGACTTGATTGTATCCAATATCCATCTAAGAAACAAAAGAAACTTTGTCCCGCTAGCCGTTCTAGAATTTGATCGATAAAAGGCAAAGAAAGTGGTCTTTCCTAGTCACGGCATTCAACTTTCGATAATCTATACATACTCTCCAACTAGTTGATGTGCGAGTAGGAATTGATTCGCCCTTTTCATTTTTAATCACGGTAATACCCGACTTTTTAGGTACTACTTGAATTGGACTGACCTATTGACTATCCGAAATTGGATAAATAATACCAGCATCAAGCCATTTTACTACTTCCTTCTTAACAACATCCCTTATGTTCGGATTTAGCCTTCATTGCATGTCTCTATGTGGTTTGGCTTCAATTTCACTATGAATGTGTTGCATGCAAACGGAAGGGTCAATTCCCTTAAGATCAGCTATTGTCCATCCAATTGCCTCTTTATGTTCTTTAAGTACATCTACTAATTTATCTTCCTTCTCAGAGGTTAGGGTAGATGCAATGATTACCGGAAGGGTATCATTGGGTCCAAGGAATGAATATTTTAAGTTAACAGGAAGAGGTTTCAATTCTAATTGGGGTGGTGCTTTCAAGGATGGTATTAAAGGACTTGGTTTAGTTGGAAGTGGTTCATATTTTATAGTCCAAGGAGGGATGGTGTCAAACTTAGGTGGTTCTAATAACATGTTTATCTCTTTGGTATACTCATCAATATCAAAGTCATCTATTCCAAAATGTGTAAGACATGTTTGTAAAGGATCCGAATCAAGCAAACTTTAAAATTTTTATCTACAACTTCTTCGATCATGTTTACTTCATTTAAATCATACACATGTGGTCCTTGGGAAGCATTAAAAATATTTAATCTCATCTTCTTGTTTCCAAAAGATATCCATCACACATGTTCTACAATTTATATGCATTAGCAGGAGCTAGAAAAGGTCATCCAAGGATGATGGAAATTTGGTTAGGATTACCGCTATATTCCATATCTAACACAAGGAAGTCGACAGGAAAATAGAATTCATCTACCTTTACTAATACATCTTCCAATATTCCACGAGGTACTTTGACTGATCTATCTGCCAATTGTAGTGTTACTGTAGTGGGTTTTAACTCTCCAAATCCGAATAACTCATACACTGAACTTGAGAGAAGGTTTACACTCGCACCCAAATCTAATAATGCTTTCTTGATTGTGAAGTTTCCTATGACACATGATATAATCGGGGTACCAGGATCTTTTAGTTTGGGTGGGGTTATTTGCTGAACAACTGAGCTGACTTGCTCGATCAAGTATCTTTTTTGGTATTTTGTCTTGGCTTTCCATTTTTGTGTGCATAGATCCTTCAAAATTTACCATAAGCTGGAACTTGCTTGATAGCATCGAGAAGAGGTAAGTTTATTTGGACTTGCTTAAATAACTCAAGCATCTCATTCATTTTTATATTCTTCTTATCTGAAGACAAAGGAGATTCTAAAGCACTAGGGAATGGGGCTTTAGGTGTGATTGCTTGATCATTGAATTCCTTTTCTTCTTCATTTCTTCTCTTTCTGGTTTAGCCACTTCTAATTTCTGGGTTGGTTCAGGTGGGTTTAATGTTTTTCCACTTCTTAGAGTCATGACTGATTTAGCATGTTCTGGGAATTTGTCAGGACTATTGGAACCTTCACCCATGAATTGTCCTTTCGGGTTATCGATAGGCTGACTAGGTAACTTACCCTCCTCCCTTCTACTGAATGCTATGGGAGTGAAGGATTTGAGTATTTATTTCTAGCCCTTTCAATGCTTGTAACACTTTGTCTTCAAAAGTAGGATGATTATTCGGTGGAGGTTGTGGGATGTTTGGATATTGTGAATATGGCATGCTTCTAAAATTGGTTTCTTGATAATTAGGTCTGATCGATGAATTGATTACAGGTTGAGGTTTCCAAAAAAATTTGGATGATTTCGCCAGCCAGGATTGTAAGTATTTGCAAATGGATCATTTCCTGTTCTAGGAGCCAATCGGGTTTGGGCTTGGTGGGCTGCTCTTGAACAAGTTCAGGAAATTGGTATGCAGCTGGACATTCACCTATAGAATGGGTTGGACTCGAACAAATTATGCAGACCTCATGTAATTGAGTAGATGGGGAAGAGATGTTTCCAACTTGTAGAATTCGGTCAAGTTTATGGGATAATTCATCTACCTTAGTATAGATATCTGTAGAATGACCTATTTCATATATTCCACCTCTTTTAGGTCCTATGGGAGGGTCTCGACGAGCAACTGACATGTGATGTAATGAATTCTCACTCAATGTCTCAAAGAGTTGCCAAGCTTCATGTTCATTTTTTAACATAAATGTCCCACCACATGAAGCATCAACCATTTGCCGATGCTTTTCTGATAAACCATCATAAAAGCACTGAACCAGTTGCCATTTGGGTATAGCATGATGTGGACATTTTCTAATCAGTTCTTTTAATCTCTCCCATGTCTCATGGAACATTTCTCCATCTGTCTGGAAAAACTTGTTATGGCTTTTCTAATTTGATTCGTTTTTCCTATAGGAAAATATTTCTTAAGAAATTCTCTCTGAAGATGATCCCAAGTTGAAATTATAATCGTGTCTAATGAATTTAACCAATACTTGGCTTTATCTTTTAGGGAAAAAGGGAATAACTTAAGCCTAAGTGCATCATCAGAGAAATTTTGAATCTTGACAGTTGAGCAAATTTCTAGAATTCATCTAAGTGTTTGTAGGGATCCTCATTTGTAAGTCCATAGAAAGATGGTAACATTTGGATTACACTTGACTTAATTTCATATTGGACAGCCTCTACTGGAGGCACTTGAATGCAGGGAGAGTAGGTATACCTTGAAGGAGTGAAATACTCTTTTAACTGTCATGGTTGATTATTTTCGTTATTAGGATCCATAATTCTGAGTCTGTTTGCTCTAAAAGTTCTTTCTATCTCAGGATCTAAGGGTATAAGGTTGGGTTGCAACGATCGGCGACCAAGCATACACCCTACCAATGACTCTAAAGCAAAAGTAATTCAGTTTTATTATTTATTATATAGAAAAGAAAAAAGAAGATTCTAAAGAAAATATCCTAAAAGATTCCTAGAACTAAGAGCAATGAATAATTTAATTAGGTTTAATAATTCTTAGCAATCAAGTTAACAAAGATTAGACTCTCTACTCTAGGTTTACCCTAGATCTAGACAGCTCCTAACTCCTAAGACCGCCTTGGAGCCCTCCAAGTCAAAAATTAGCTGATTAACTAGCCAGTTAAGGGTAGGTCAGTGGGGGTCCCCCGTTGCTTACTAGGTAAGCGAACGGAACCAATTAAGTAACCACTTTCCTTTCCTTTTCTAGACACCAGTTAAGCAGTCAATCTCGACCTGGTCCAACTCTTTTGGGTGCCTTGTCCTATTGAGCTCGAGTTCTTAGGGGCTGACGTCTAGTTAATTTTAGAGTTAAAGGTTTGGGTTAATGCAAAATGAAGGATGTGGTTTGTGGGCCAAGGAAGGGTGATGAAATCCCCACCTTATCTTGATTAGGGGTTTGTGCCCTTAAAGTTAATTATGAAAATGCTATGCAACAAGCAGATGTCCAGCTCTTGAAATTATCAAACAAAATTAATCTAATTACTTTTTTTTAAAGATTTTGTGATTAAGTTTCTAATTTCCTAATAAATTATGAGATGTCAATGAAAAAATTTTAAGTTTCGCAGAAAATAAATTTACCTAAGTCAATCTAAGTATAGAAATAAAATATTTTTTTTTATTTTTATTATACTTTATTTTTTTTTATTATTATTATTTTATTTTGTTTTCTTAAATTAATTATATTTTATGGAAAGTGTCTTAGGGTTTTATTTCATGTTCTTTTAAGGTAAGTTAATTAAAAGAAAACGTTGATTAGGTTAAAAGTGGATTTATGATAAAAAGGAAAGTATTTTTTTTATATTAAAAAGAAAATAGAAAATCTAACAATTAAGGTAACTAAAAAAAGCAATAAGCTAAAGAGAGCAATAACTATTCAACAAAAGGGATTTTTTTTTACTCTTTTCTTTATATAGAAGCATGAATAATAATGAAACAATAAAAAAATTTAAAAATAAGAAAAAAATTAAGAAAAAAATTGTAATAAATTTTTTTATTTTTTATTTCATGAAGTAATCGTGCCTGGATCCATGGCAATGGCGCCAAATTTGATCACTGTCGCTGGCGGTCAAAAATAAAACCTACTCACTACTATAGCTAATGGTGAATCGGGATCGTATCCTCGGGGATCAAGGATAATTATTTCATGAAAGAGAAAAAAAATATCTATAAAGGATTATATTAAGAATAGCGGTTATTAAAAGATAACAACTAATTAATTAACAAAATTCAAATATCAGAAGAAGCAACCTAGGAATCCGAATCCACCATGCAAACAGGTTTTATCTTCTTTTTTTAATGTTGCAATAGTAATAATTTTTGCCAATTTAAAATTAGAATAATTTATCTCTTGTCAGGTATGGACTGTATCAGGAGATCACGGTACGTCCGCTTAGAGTATAAACTATCTAATAATTGCAAGGTTAAGGGTCTAATCTATCATACTACGAACTGTCTCTCTTAGGCACGTACCGTATCCTGAGATCATAGTACGTCGATAGAGGGTTCATGCCGTGTATGCCATATCAAAACCTCAATCAGAAAAATAACTCAAAAGATATAATAAAGAAGAGCATATTTTTATTGCATAGAATTTAAGAACAAAAAGAAAGATAAAACCTGATTACAGGCTTCATCATCATCCTAAGTTGAAGGAATCTAGCCACAGATTGTTGCTGATAGCATTCCCTCCATAATTTTTCTCTCCCAGGCTTCATCATCATCACGGGGCCGCAGTTTACTTGGTGTAATAACCGAAGTGGATCTGCTCAGGTGTGGGAGCGGCTGGATCGGGTTTTGGCCTCCTCATCCTGGCTGCAGTCCTTTTCCTGCGCAACCACTACTCATCTCCCTCAGATTGCATCGGACTACTGTCCCCTCCTTATCTCTACTGAGCAGTCATCTCACAGGAAGGGGCCCTTTCGGTTTGAGCAGTTTTGGACGTATTATTCTTCGACTCGGTCCCTTATAAGTCAGGTGTGGTGAATGCATATTCGAGGGAATTCTACTTATCGGCTCTCTCGCTGATTAGAACTCACTAAGCGCATACTCTTAAGGTGGCATAGAAGAGAGGTGGGGGATCTCATGCAGCAAGTCCAGGTTGTGGAAGCTGATATTGCTACTCTTCAGGCTAAGGAGGATGTGGAGGGTTACCTATCTGAGCTTGATCTTCAGTCTCTCAGAAGTAGTTTGGCCTTGCATCATTCCTTGCTCCGGCAGCAGGAGACTTATTGGCGACAGCGGTCTCGGGTTCAGTGGATTCAGGAAGGAGATCGAAACACCAGGTTCTTTCACCAGGCCATTGTGGCTAGGCGTGCTACCAATTGGATACAGCAGATTAGTGATACAGATGGTAATATCCTTGATGATGAAGGGGCCATTCGGGAGCAGATTCTCTATTTCTTTCAGTCTCGCTGGTCAGAGGTCTCTATCTCTAACTCCCCCATGATCACTGCTACTCGAGCTGCCAGAGTTTCAGAGACTGATAATGGTCTTTTGATTCGGGAGGTCCTGGCGGAGGAGATTCATTCTGCGGTTTGGGCTCTGGGACTTTACAAAGCTCCTGGTCCATATGGCTTTCCACCGTTCTTCTTCCGCTACTACTGGGATATTGTTGGGCAGGAGGTTATCTTGGCTATTCAGTCTGTCTTCTCATCCAGAACTATTCCTCCAGATAGGCAGAGGACTTTTCTTGCCCTTGTTCCCAAGAGAGGGAATGCTCTGCTTCCCCAGCATTATAGGCCGATCAGCTTATGTACCTGATCGTTGTCGTTGGCGGTCAAAAATAAAACCTACTCATTACTATAGCTAGTGGTGAATCGGGATCATATCCTCGGGGATCAAGGGCAATTATTTCACGAAAGAGAAAAAAAAAATTATCTATAAAGGATTATATTAAGAATAGAGGTTATTAAAAGATAACAACTAATTAATTAAAAATTCAAATAGCAGAAGAAGCAACCCAGGAATCCGAATCCACCATGCAAACATGTTTTATCTTCTTTTTTTAATGTTGCAATAGTAATAATTTTTGCAAATTTAAAATTAGAATAATTTATCTCTTGTCAGGCACGGACTGTATCAGGAGATCACGGCACGTCCGCTTAGAGTATAAACTATCTAATAATTGCAAGGTTAAGGGTCTAATATATCATACTACGATCTGTCTCTCTTAGGCACGTACTGTATCCTGAGATCACGGTACATTGATAGAGGGTACAGGCCGTGTATGCCAGATCAAATCCTTAATCAGAAAAATAACTCAAAAGATATAATAAAGAAGAGTATAATTTTTATTGCATAGAATTTAAGAACAAAAAGAAAGATAAAACCTGATTACATGCTTCATCATCATCCCAAGTTGAAGGAATCTAGCCACGCATTGCTGCCAGCATCCCCTCCATAATTTTTCTCTCCGATGCCTAAATACAATAATCTAAATAAAAGATAAAACCTGAGGTCCTCCTTTTATAGAGCTCGTCTAGGGTTTCCTCCTGCCTTAGTTTGCATCGGGAATCATGTGAAATCATCTCTTTCTTCCTTTTTTGGCAAACCGAATCTTGATTTGAGTGTCGTCTGCATCATTGGACTCTAAAAATCAAGCTTTTTCCATCTATAGGCTCCTTTTCTGCAAACATCCATAAAAGTATCAATTCTTAATAAATTCAAAGTAATTAATATTTATTTTAATAGTTAAATTGGGATAATAAATTGACTTATCAGTACCACCCTATATAAAGTCTGCGCTCGCATCCTAGTTACTCGGTTGCAGGGGTGATTCCCCGTCTGATCTCTCCGGAGCAGGGGGCTTTTATCCGTGGGCGCAGTATCACTGATAATGCTCTTATTGCCCAGGAGTTCATGCATGACCCCCAGCGAGCCACTTGTCGAAAGTCTCTCATGGCTGTTTAGTTAGACATGGAGAGAGATTATGACATGATGAGTTGGACTTTTCTTTGATACATGCTACGGGTGTTCGGATTTGCTGATCTATTCATTGAATGGGTTATGGCATGTGTCCAAGGGCCCTCTTTTTCTATTATTATTAATGGCAGTCCGACTGAGTTTTTTTCCTCTACTGTTGGACTCCGCCAGGGATGTCCTCTCTCTCCGTTTCTGTTCATACTGTGTGCTGATGATCTGTCTTGTGCTCTTGATCAGGCGGTTGGGGCATCTCGTCTGCAGCCTTATATGCCTGGGCCTCACGGACCTCCTCTCACTCATCTTCTATTTGCTGATGATTGTATTCTGCTTAGTCCAGCTTCTATTCAGAATGCAGCCACCTGTTCTGCTATTATTCAGTCTTATTGCCTGGCCTCGGGGCAACAGGTCAACTTGCAGAAATCTATTTTTTGTTTCAGCCCTTCGACCTCTCCCCATTGTCGTGCTGCCATCTTCCAGTTGCTTGGGATCTCGACCTCCTCTAACCGCCTGACTTACCTTGGGATTCCTATTACGGGGCGGCAGCCCCGGCAGCATGATTTTGGGGACCTTGGTAATTGGATTTCTGCTCGCTTGAATCGATGGCAGGTTTCGGGTCTTTCTATGATGGGGCATGTCACCTTGATCTGCTCTATTCTTACATCACTTCCTATCTACCTGTTATCCAATACCTTGATTCCGACTACCTACCTCTACTAGATTGAGAGACACATTCGGGACTTTCTCTGGGCATCTATGCATAGGGGCCATGGTCTTCATTTATTGGCTTGAGACATTGTTTGTTTGCTTACTCGAGAGGGTGGTCTTGGAATCCAGTCATTGGTGCTCCATCGAGAGGCTATTATGGCGAGGCATGCTTCTAGATTCCTGCTGGATCCTCATTGTTTCTGGAGTGCTATCATGCGGGGCAGATACGGTGGCTGGACTGCTGACTCGGCCTTCAGTTTCCCCCGTGGATGTTCCTTCTTATGGCATGTGATTTGTCGGGCCACCCCTACTATTATGACTGATATCCATTGCATTATTGGGGATGGGACTTATGTTGATGTTACTCAGGACACATGGATAGCTGATCTTCCTCTATCTCGATGGCCGACTTTTGTTAGCACTGATGTTGAACCATCTCAGCTTGTTTCTTCTTTGATTTTCCAGGAGAGTGCTGTTTGGAATGCCCCTACGGTGTCTCGGCTATTTGGGACTGAGCTTGCGCAAAGGATCCTCGCCATGCCTCTTCCTCTTTCTGTTGGCCCGGACATCAGACTTTGGCATCGATCCTATCTTCCTTGCACCCCTTCTAGGGATCTGGTTGCCCGCTACCGCTCTCGGCCTTCGGGCCTCGGTGATGTTGCCTGGATTTTGCGGTTGCCAGTACACCCTAGGGTTCAGCTCTTTTTATGGAAACTCATATGGGATCGCCTACCTACCTGTTCCCTATTGGCTGATCGCGGTCTTTCTATATTGCCTCTCTACCCAATATGTGGAATGCAGGATGAATCGGTTGATCATGTCATATTTATGTGTCCTCGTGCATCTCAGATATGGTAGTTGACCCACTTCACCCTATGGTTCTTGGAGGATGGTCCCATCCGGCTTTCATTCCTGCATGCTGTCCGTTTGGTTGCCCATAGTGGTCCCCGCTCTCAGGATGTTTTAGCAGCCTATCTGGCTTATCATATTTGGCTGTCTCGGAACCAGATTGTCTTTGCTAAGGAGACGGCCTCACCTCAGGTGATCCTCCGCCGTGCTCTCTTTCATGCTAAGGAGTACACTCGCTGTCATTTTGGCATTCACACTGACGGGCCTGGCCACTGGGACTCCTCTACTGCTTCAACAGCGCACTGATCTATGGTCTTCGATCTACGGTCTTCGTCTCTTAGGAGCCCCCACTCCCGGGTTACGTCAAAGTAAACTTTGATGGTTCTGTCTTCGATCGTTCTGCTGGTTCTGGGTTTGTTATTCGTGGGGTGGACGGTCAGTTACTTGCAGCTGGCGGTCATAGCTCTATTGACATTTCGATCCCTATGGCAGAGATCCAGGCTGCATGGGACGACATTACTCATGTTGTTCGTCATTTGGGCTATCACCGATTGATCATTGAGGGAGACTCTCTTGCGATTATTAGGTGGATTAGTCAGGATGGGGATCCATATTCTCTTCTAAACCCCTTATCAGAGATATTAGAGTCTCTCTTCAGGCTATATGTGCCCCCGTGATTCGTCATGTTTATCGGGAGGCCAATGATGTAGCTGATTGGGTTGCTTCTTCCGTTGCTCGCCATCCTGGCCAGTGGGAATGACACTTCGATGTCCCTTGCCCTGTTATATTGCAGCAAATTTTGTTCTATGATCTTATGGGTTTGACTCGTGCCAGAGTGGTGTGATCGCCCGCTTGTAACAAAAAAAAAAAAAAAAGGGAGAAGGAAAAGTTTGGTCAGATTATCATATTTGATGATAGTTAAATCAAATCAACAATCCAAATATGTCTATGTACAAAGTAAAAAACAATGCTGCCTTTATATAAAGGATATATCAAGGTTGGTTGCAAATCTAGAAACAATCATAAGCACCTTTAAGGTATTATCTTTGGCATTATGCAATCTAGAGTCAATCATAAGCACCTTTAAGGTGTTATCTTTGGCATGATGAAATTCAACATGATGTAAAGTACTCTCTTCCCATTTTTTAAAAACTGATACACTCTTGAAATAAGTCTTTTTTGGTTGCCACTTGCACACATTTAACAATGAAAGTAATGCCATGCACTACCTGCTTAAAAGATCAAACCATGGGAATTGCTTCAATCACGTCTTCAAAAAAAAAACAAAAACCAAAAAACAGTCTTACCAAACAGTCATGAATTATTGTTCCATAAGATATATATGTTACATAAGAAAAATAAAAGCAAGAAATAACTAAGAGAATACCATACTGTCATGATTTCAATTATTAAATGGACAACCACTTTTGAGTGATTTAACAAATCAACCAAACAAAACTCTCATGCGACAAGAATTTCACAATTAAAAATAACCTTCTCTAATCCCTATCTTTCATTCTTGACTTCAAAGCACAAGTGTCCCAGACGAAACAAATAAGACTAGAACCCAAGCTGGCATTCCTTCCTTTTGGGCATGTTATTTTTGTTGGTATTCAATATATATGTGTGTGTGTGTAGCGAAAGCATGCAAATCATTTAATATGCATAAAATTAATATTTTCATATGAAAAAAAATTATCATATAATTTTTCTAAACATAAAAACATACCGATATAATTTTTCTAAACATAAAAACATACCGATATATTGAGGTTTTGAAAGAACAGATGCTCCCTACTACCGGATTCGAAGTTATGAATGAAGAATCTCATGGTAGAGTTTATGGGCCAAGGTACTTCATAAAATACATGCAAAATAAAATAAAACCAGAGCCTTCCTTACCTTTCTCAGGATCGGTATTGAATTATAAGAGTGGGCTCACTCCTGTTTTTCTATATTTCTCACAACTCTGGTGTACATAAAATAAGAAAGAAAATAAGAAGAGAAACTTTTCTTTCATTTTGAAAGTCCACCTTATGCCATATTTATATGTTCTAGGTGAATTAGAAAATTTTATTTTTAAATTAATTTAATTTAGATAATATTTATCTGTTACCATATTTAATTTAGATAATGTTTATATGTTACAACATTTAATTTAGATAACGTTTATCTATTACAACCTATTTTGACCGCACGAAAATAATTCTCACATGTACATCAACTCCTTTATCATATCAAGAAAAAAGTTATTTTCTTATTTGCAACTAATTTATAAATAATATCTAAATTAAATATAATAATATCTAAATTATCAAATCTCATTTAATAATTTTAGATATTATTAATTTTAAATATCTAATAAATCAAATTTATTATTTTATTTTTAATATTCTTAATAATCACATTATCAAAAATATCAAAAAAAAATTCTCTCTCCATCAACTCATAATATCCGTCATTTACAAGAGCAAAATTCTCTTGTATGATGTTTCACAATAACACTTATGTGCAATCATTCATATCAATTATTATATGAACAATGTGTCTAAACATATTTTTATTTTGTTCAATAACTAATTTATTATACCAAAATAAATGTGAAAAAAATAATCAATCAAATCGATTATTTATCTTCATAATAAACTCTTTATTATAAAGTTTTAATAAATAATTTATTTAAAAAATAAATAATTAATCATATTAATTATTCAATCCAAGAGTATTCGATGCGATTAACCTAAGACGGTGTAGGGACCATGGACCCATAATTTTAAGCTACAATAAATTTAAATAAACTCAATTAAAACTCTTTAATTATTTATTTAGTTTATTAATCTTGAAGTTATTCCACTAAAAACTTTAGGGCTGAAAACGGATTGGATCGGATAGTAGTATATCCGTATTTGTATCCATATTTTTTAACGAATATGGATACGGATATGAATACTAAATGGATATTAAAATTCATATCCATATTTATTCTAAACGGATACGGATACGAATCGGATATCAAGTATATCCATATTTATTATATACGGATACGGATACGAATCGGATATCCAGCATATCTATATTTATTATATACGTATACAGATACGAATCAGATATCCAGCATATCCATATTTATTATATACGGATACGGATACGAATCGGATATCCAGCATATCCATATTTATTATATACGAATATGGATACGAATCGGATATCAAGCATATCCATATTTGTTATATACAGATACGATACGGATATGAAGATAGAAATTTCTTTGATCTCATGATGGTATTATATGATGAATAGTTGTGAAAGAGTTAATAAATAGAGGAATACTAAAAAAGCCACTAAACTCCCTACTGTCTACCACAAGAACAAAACATAGGCAATAAGAATATGGCTACATAAATGTTCTCTTAAGAAACTTGAAAGAAGTTGAAATCCACAACAAATCCAACTAAGCAATAGTGTAACATGACCTAAAAAATTTGAGATGGAAATCATTAAGCATTGAGACAAGAATTTTCACGGAAATGTAGACATATATAAGAATTTGTAGTTCCTAATACAAAAAAATGTATAAATACAACAGGAAAAGCAAAATGTCAAGCATATTTTCTTGAGTACTACTAAGAAATACAAGTAGCATGTTTCTTAGGACTTACCAACATTGGTATTATGTACATAGCAAGTTCACCAAAGAATGGCAGGAAAGAAGCCTTGAATGTTTTGATCAAAGTGCCCAAACAATTACCAACATGAAGAACACAAAGGAACAAAAACATAGGACAAAGGTCAAGTTTTATAATATATAAATGATCATATCAAGGGCCTAGGCTTAAAATTAGTAATTTGCCAAGCATCCATGAAGTATGATTTTTGAAAATATATCACAGACCTGATCAAAGACGTATGATTCTTGAAAATATATCACAGACCTGATCAAGGAAATGAATAAATATCCTCCAGGATGCTAGTAACTTATCAGATATAGGGACATAGTTTGAGTTGGCTCATAAAGACATTATCAGCTGTTATTTCCTGATGGTTACAATTTGCATGCATCCGAGTCAGGAAATGCTATGAATCTGCCTAACATCATGGCCCTTGGCTCAGATAGAGTGTCAAACATATGCTTCACAAATCACAACGGTTGCATTTAGAAATGCCCTCCAAGTTATGATTTCAGTGTCAAACATATGCTTCACAAATCATAACAGTTGCATTTAGAAATGCCCTCCAAGTCATGATTTCACAGCCCACACATTGAGCGTCAAAACAAATTGGAAGTCCCTATCATCATTGCCAAATTAAATTGAATAGGCACAAAATATTATCACAGCCCACACAAGCACAAAATTTTTGGAATGAAATAAACAAGGCAAAATTGACAGGTTGAGGTCGGTATCGATTGCCCCCGATACATGGCAACATTGGCAACCTGCATATGCCATATAGTATTTGCATCATATGATTCATATTATATAGCTGAAAGCATTAAGTCATAACATGAAAATATTTAATAAGATTTGTTGACGATAAATCTTAAATGCATCTCATAAACTCAAATGTCATAAGAAGTATTTCATAAACTATTAAGTAAAAAGTTCACAAATCATTGAATAACATCATATGACAATCTTCAATGCTCTAATCATCCTGAAATAAAACATGTTAAGAATATTATTAGTACAAAAGTTCAATATATATAAATAAAAATAATAACTTATTTTTTTAAAAACTACATATCATTTGCATTTACCTTATCCAACATAGAAGGAGAATTGAGATCATGAACAATGGAAGGAATATGACCTGAAACGAAATTTTAAAAATTAGTAAAATATTATAAATAAGCTAAATCTAATAAAAGTATTGTATAAAATGCAATAAGTTACCTTTTTTCTTAGATCTCAGCCAATCTTGAAGACAAATCACAGCTTCAACAATATCATGATCTAATGAACTTCGAAATGCATCTATCACTCATCCACCTGTACTAAATGCTGATTCTGAAGCTACAGTAGATACTAGAATTGCCAAAATATCTCTTGCAATCCAAGATAAGATAGGATACTTTGGAACATTAGATTTCACCATCCTAAAATATCAAAAGCATCACCTTCAACCCATGGCCAAATAGATTCCTCCATATATATATCCAAATCTATTCTAATTTGTTGTTGTTGTGCATTCTTCTTCATAAATTATGCAAACTTTTTTTTCTTCCTTCCATCTCATCAAACTCATCAGAAATATATCCGCTATCTCTCGATGAACCAATATCATGAGTAATTGGAATAGAAAATGAAGAAATTTTTTTCATACTCACTATAAAGGTTTCGAATAATATTTTGAACATCACTTACCTCTTTTTCTCATTTAAAGAGTAAATCTGTGAGTAATAAAATTCTACCATCTTTATTTTGTAACAAGGATCTAAGAATGAACCCACTGCTAGCATGAGATTAGATTGTTGCCAATATTTGTCAAACTTCTCCTTCATTGATAATGCCATAAAGAGAAAAAGTTGATCCTTAGGATTTGTGTATCATTCAATAATTTGCAATTGAATTTCACAAAATTTTTGAAAAAAGAGATTTGCAGTTGGATATAATGTGCCTGAAAGGAGCTCAGTGATATTATAGAAGTTTTTCAAAGCTTGACAAAATGTTTTTACTTCTATCCAATTATCATTTGTTGGGCACATATCATATTTGTATGGATCAAGACACTGCAATCTTTTAAAAGCCTCTTTATAATAACAAGCATCCCTTAGCATCATGTACGTAGAGTTCCACCATGTTGGGACATCAATTGACAAACCTCTACATGTATCCAAATTACATTCTTTAGCCCTCTTTTCAAACTCCTCTAATTATAGTGGAGAGCTTCGAACAATCTTCACCATTTCTTCAATATTTTCAATTGCCATATTAATTTTTTTTAGTCCATCCTGTACAACTAAATTAATAATATGTGCAGCACATCTTACATGAAAGAACTGGCCATTACATACAAGTATTCCTTGAAGCCTATCCACGATTTCTCTGACACACACATCATTGGCACGATCATTATCCAATGTTAATAAAGATAACTTACGATCAATGTTCCAATCAATCATATTTTTGATAAATGTATTACACAAATTGACTCCAGTATGTCTTCCTTCCATATGCATAAAATTAATTATTTTCTTTTTCAAATTCCAATCATCATCAATGAAATGTGCTATCACACATAAATAAGACTTGTTTTGTCTAGAAGTCCACAAATCCATAGTTGCACTTATCCGACATGAAAGTAGACCAAACATATCATAAACTTTTTTCTTTTCCTCTAAATATGTTTCCATAATCCCTTTTCTAAGGGTTATGCGACTCTTTAATTCAAAAGATGGTCTTAAAGACTTAATAAAATCAATAAATCCTTCATGCTCAACCATAGCAAATGGGTATTCATGCATAACAAACATCCGTATAAGCTTCTTACAACTAACATCTCCATCATATGTATAGGTACTCAAAAAATAAGTGCCATCCTCTTTTTGCAATGATGTTTGTAACATTAGTTGGCCTTTGACATTAGTATTCTTCAAAAATGAATGACACTTATCAAGATGATTTTTCAAATGTGTTGTCCCCAACCTACTAGCTCCATTAAATATTCTTTTGCAGTGATTACATCTTGCTTCTTCTGTTTTAAAATTTTTTCCATCAACTTCTTTTCTAATTCATACTTTGTAAAATCATTTCAAATTTTAGATGTTAGCTTTTTCTTTTGTCTTTTCCTCTCTGTTTGATTTGTAGGCTCAACTGATTTGCTATTTGCATCTTCAATAGTTCCACTAGAAGACATGATATATAACAACTGCATTCAAAATATAAAAAATAAAAATATAATAAGAAAATCCATGATCACACCGAGGAAATTAACCTCTAAAAGAATCAACAATGAAAAGGCAAATGTTATGATAAAATACATTGTAACACCAAAAATAAAAATAAAAATAAAAATAAAACACAAAGGCTATGATGTCGAAATAGAACATACCATGCATATCTGTTAATAATTCATATATCATAGCATCGGCTCATAAGCATGTTTAATACAATATTTCATAATTTATGCACATCCAATAGAAAATATAAATTAAAATCGAGTAGAATAAAGAAAAAAGGTTTATGTAGCCCCTAACTAATTTAAGATAAAAGCTTTGTTGTTGTTATTGCTGTTTTTACAATTTGGGCTTTTATTGCTATTAAGCCACAACACCTCCAAAGTTCATGCTATTTACTTTTCAAAAGGCACAACTTGGACAAATTTAGAACCATGCAACAACTCGAAATCCTTCTCCAACCCAAAAGAAACTATAATTTATCTCACCTTCTTCCTTGCAACCAAGTACTCCATCAGAAATGGCACTCCCTTCATCAATCAAAAACAAAACTCTAGCTTGCAGTGAACCCAGGTTCAAAGAACACCAGACAAAACAACTAAATGACTAAATGCCAGGTCAACATCAAGTACTACTTTAGCTTGCTAAACTTTTAGATGTGACAAATCCACTTTTTTCCAATCATGTTGTTTCCTAGATCATGCTGAACACTGAAAGGAAATTTAACTGAGATTTTAATATATTTAAGGAAAGAAATTAGAATGAAGTTTCTAGATGCGGTGGTGAGGACCTGCATCTCACCCCACGACACAGCCGAGTTACTCGGCCGTTTCACTCAAGCTCTGCCGCTTCAGGCAGCGGTGAAACCAAAGGAATACCTCCCCCTGGACCCCCATACTCCGGTGATGGAACACCGGCAGCCAATGGCCTGGTGGCTGGCCAACGGCAACAGGGCCCCACAATAAGCCCTTTCTGAAAACAGAGAGAGGCTCGCCTCTCAACCACCCAATCGCACCATTAGCCGGCGGCCATGAGGCACGAGGAAACCGTCTCCATCCCCCATGGGCCTTGCTAGCTCCGGCAATGGGTCCGGCTAGGCCCCACAAGAGGCAACCACCTACATCTAAAACAGGTGTCTCTGCCCTATAGGATTTACCTCATGCTATATTCGGCAGTCGACAGCGGCAATCGGTGGCAGCGAAAGGTACGGGGACCCTTGGTAACACCAACACTGGCCCAGATTTGCTTGAGTAGAGATCCTGCCACTACTAATTAGCGAAACAAGGTCAAAACAGGGGAAGAAGGATAGAACAGAGGAAATTGTCGCGCGTCTTATATCCCCGACCCCTCCGTTGCCTGGCCCCAGAGCTGGACACCCGGCTCTGGCAGGGATCCACAAAAGCCAAGATCAGGACGAGTGGACGTCGAAGACGAAGAAAGAACTGAAGAAGTAGGGAGCTGGGAGCGGACTGTGCCAAAAAACAAAACGAAAGAAGAAACGGAGTTTTGAATCATGCCTTCTGCCAACCGTACGCAACGTGTCGACTTCATGCGTCTCTTCTCTTTCGCCAGATGTTTTGATTTTATTTTTTTATTTAAAAAATAGCCATCGCTCGGTGCTCGGGCTAAGCGGGCTTTGTTCGAAATATTAACCGGTCCGATCCTGATAAAATAGATATCTGTATCCGTATTTAAATAAATATATATATATATATATTCATATTTGTATTTGTATCCAATTAATTTTTAAATTAAATATCTGAATCCATATTCGAATCTGATTAAACTATAAAAAAATATCCAAATCTGATATGATCCGAATACAATATGAATACGATCGAAGTTTATCCGATCCATTTTAGCCCTAAAAAACTTGCACTCTTAAAAATTATAAATTAATTTTACTCAAAAACTTAAGTCGTCCATATATCATTACATATAATTCAACCTTCCATAATTAGTTCATAATTCAACCCTCCATAATTAGTTCATAATTAGAGCTATGTGAAATAACCATTATATCCCTCTATTTTCTCTTATTCCTTAAGTACCATTGATTCACTAGTTAAATGGTTAATTTATGATCGGATTATAAATTGTGCACTGTTTAGCCACATAATCAATACTTAAGGGAACTAATTTTAAGCTTCTTTTAAAAGCCATGAATTTTATATCTTTAAATCACATTCTTAGCCTAATGTGTTATTAAACCTTCAAGATGTAAGTATTGGGCCCAACATCAAATGAGCTTTAACAAACAAATTAAAAGATCCAATAGCACAATCAAAGAGCTTATGATTAAATCAGGATTAAGGTTGATTTACATATGATCATCTTGTGACATGAATTCTTTATAACGATCTTAAATAAAGATTCAAATTATGTCGGTCCAAGTCCTATATAATCTTATTATATATAATACCTCCACTAAGTGTCTCTACACAACAATCCGGATAAGATCATTACATTCATAATATTTGTAGACTGTATTAGTGATTAGCGATAGAAGATCTGTACTTCTATCAATCACGAACATATTTAAATATATTAGCTATAATTTTAATCCTCTTGTATATTATACTAAAATTATAGCTTCATAATATATTTTGGATTTTATATATAAATATTCATCTTTCATATAAACGAGGCAAGATTGAAGAAAAATGCTTCTTTTATTAATTTAAAAAATTAAAAAGTATAAATACATCCAATTTCAAGGATACTGTTCCTAATAATCTTCCACTTACCCTAAAGCAGATGTGACATATCTTTTAATCCCATTCCCATAAGATGTTTGTTGAACGTCTTCTTAAGTAGCGTCTTTGTGAACAGATCAGCCAAATTTTGTTTTGATGCTATCTTCATAACATTAACATCACCTTGATGCATGATCTCTCTGATGAGATGGTATTTCCTCTCGATATTCTTGCCCCTTTGATGGCTTCTGGGTTTTCTTAAATTAGCCACGTCATCACTATTATCACAGAATAATATCAATGGCATATATATTCCTAGAACAACTTCTAAGTCAGTATAGAACTTTTTAAGCCAAACTGATTCTTTAGCTGCTTCACAAGCCCCTATGTACTCAGCTTCCATATAGAATCAACAATGCTAGATTGTTTGATACTTCTCCAGATAACTGCTGCACCACCAAGTGTAAACACTGATCCAGATGTCGATCTTCGAGAATCTTTATCTGATTGAAAATCAGAATTAGTGTATCCTAAGGGGTTTAGGTCTCCACCTGAATACACAAGCATATAATTTTTTGTTCTCTGAAAATACTTGAGAATGTGCTTTACTGCCACCCAGTGCCTTATCCCAGGGTTTGACTAGAACTGACTAATAACTCGCACTACATAGTAGATGTCTAGTCTAGTGCATAGCATAGCATACATTAGACTTTCAACTGCCGATGCATATGGAATCTATCTCATGTCCTCTTCTTCTTGTGGTGTCTTAGAACACTGTTCTTTAAAGAAAACAATTTCATATCAGATCGAAAGAAGACCCTTCTTGAAATTTTGCATCGAAAAATGGGTCAGCACCTTATCGATATAAGATACCTAAGATAGTGCTAGGAGTTTATTCTTCCTATCCCTAATGATCTGGATACAAGAACATAACTCGCCTTTCCTAAATCATTCATTGGAATTATTCGGCCAACCATCTCTTTACGTTAGATAATATTTTTATGTCATTTTCAATGAGTAAGATATCATCTACATAAAGTACTAAGAAAATCACACTTTTCCCATTAATGAGCTTGTATACACAAGGTTCATCAACATTTTGCTTGAAGCCATAGGTTTTGATAGTTTCATCAAATCTAATGTTCCAAGACCTGGAGTCTTGTTTGACTCCATAGATAGACCTGTTAAGCTTACAGACTTTATGCTCCTGATCTTTGACAATGAACCCCTCTGGTTATTCCATATATATGGACTTCTCTAGATAGCCATTCAGAAAGGCTGTTTTGACGTCCATCTATCATATTTCATAATCAAAATAGGCAGCTATGGATAAGAGAATGCAGATAGACTTTAACATGGCAACTGGAGAGAAAGTCTCTTCATAATCAACTCCCTCCTTTTGGGTATAACCTTTTGCCACAAGTCTAGCTTTGAAGGTCTCTACCTTTCCAGCCGCTCCTCTTTTCTTCTTGAAGATCCATTTACATCCAATGGGCCTGACATCTTTAGGTGAATCTACAAGTTTCCAAACAGTATTAGAGTACTTAGACTCCATTTCTTGGTTCATGGCTTCTAGCCATATGTCCTTATCATGATCATCCATCACATGCTGGTATGATGATGGGTCATCATCGTTGGTATTAGCTACCACATCATTTGCTTCGCTATCCTGTCTATAGCGAGCTGGGGTTCTAATAACCCTCTCACTATGTCTAGGCACCATAATATCCTGACTAGAAGCTGTGGTTTCTTCTTCCCTAATTTCAACTCCAGGTCTTGGAACAACTCTTCATTCGATTGAGTGGTAATCTGATCTTTGAGCAACTCTTCAAGTATAACTTTACTCTGAGGTTTGAATTTATGTATATAATTATTTTTAAGAAAAGTGGCATTTGTCAACACAAACACTTTCTTTTCTTGTGGACTATAAAATAAACCCCCTCTAGTGCCCTTTGGGTAGCCAATGAATAGACACACTTCTGTTTATGGTTCTAGCTTCCCATATTTGCCCTTAAGAGTATGAACTGAATACCCCCATATGCGAAAATGACATAAACTCAGTTTTTTCCCATTCTACATCTCTAAGGGTATCTTGGATACATATTTAGATGGTATTGTTGGGAATTGTATCCTAAAGCTAATCATTTGATGATTGTGCTGATGTAAATTGTATATAAATTAATATATTAATAAAAGTTATTTGGCAGTTTATTCATTACAAGAACATCTTCTTAAAACTCCTAATAGTAATGAAGCCCTCAGGATCTTCCTTCACGATAAAGGAGGATTTATCTTTGAAGGTCCTTAAAAGAGTTCGCGACCAAATGATATACTATGACAGGGCCATAGTACTATCAATTATAGGACGTTGTATATCATATTTGTTGGTTGTCCTCTTAACCAAGGAGTGTAGAGACACTGGTATGACATACAGATAAAGTGTAGGAGTACATTTCACCGAACGTGACTCATTTCCGGATACTCTACTATCAAGAGTTAATCCGAGAAGATATAGGTATAAGTATCCTTCAGACCTGAAGATCACAACCAATGGCTTACAAGAAACTCATTGTACTTAGGTGCCGAACCACCTGGATTTCTAATCCAGCTACGAAAGGTTACTGGGTGTAGTCAAGTACTTGTGGTAGTCAGTTGTGGATCAAGATAGAATTTGACCTATCTCGTTAAAAGGAGAAATGCTTGTGTTTCAATTTAGCAAGACCTTGGCCAAGGCACTTCATGTGAAAGTCACATGATCACTAAAATTGAAATCACTTTATGGATTTGATGTTTAGAGTTGACAGGCTCTTAAGCCATCCTTAGCATTTGTGGTCAAGAGGATGAATTATACGATAACTGTTTCTTAGGGTTCTTGGAGTTTGCTCGGTAACTCTTCGACCTATCCGGACGTCGGGTTCCATTGCTAGATGAGCACATCGATTAGTATAGAAAATTATTTCTATGCTACCGGCTTAGGTTCGAACCTAGAGAGTTACACGCATAGAAGTTTCCTAGGATGATCTATTTGCTTATCAACGATTGAGAATCATATATGATTTAATTAATCAATTTGATTGATTGAATTATCTCAATTAGATTAAGTACAAGTGAATAAGATTCAATTTGGTTTAAGTCTATTAGAAGGACTAATCAATTTAAATATTGATTTGAAATTAGATTTGATTTGGATTTAAATAGATTCAGGATTAGCCAAATTTGATTTGGGCTAGAACCATGATCTATATTGGTTTAATCCAATAAATTCAAATTAGCTTAAAATCAAAAATCCAAACCCCATGTGTGAAAAAGGTTTTCTCGCATGATGAGATAACTAAAATCTCATCTCATGAGAAATTAAATTCTCATACATAATTTAATTTATAACTTTTAGTCTTCTTCAAATGATTCCCAAGTTCAAGAAAAATAAATTTTTCTAAAAGGTTCATCTTTGGAAGAGCACTCCACACAACTCTCCGTGCATTGACAAGTGTGTGAATTAATGTGCCTCTTTGGAAGAGCACTCCACACAACTCTTCGTGCATTGACAAGTGTGTGAATTAATATGCCTCTTTGGAAGAGCAGTCCACACAACTCTTCGTGCATTGACAAGCATGTGAATTAATGTGCCTCTTTGGAAGAGCACTCCACACAACTCTTCATGCATTGATAAGTATGTGAATTTAATATGTCTCTTTGGTTTTCACAAAAATAGTGGAATTCTAAATGTTAGAATTTAATAGGTTGGCTAATATGAAACTATAAATAAAGGACATTCCTCACTAGATAAATAATACAAGATCAAAAGAGATCAAAAATTCTAAACAGTTAGAACCAAGTGTTACAGTTCTAAGAGTTAGAACAGAAAATTCTGGTGTGATTTTAGTGTTAGCAAAAGCTTGGTGGATCTTGGAGGAAGATTCAAGTGGAAGAATTCAAGATCAGCAAAATTATTTTTCGCGAGCTAGCACTCCCAGGAATCCGATCATTGGGGGCTTCGCGTGGACAATACTAGAGGCCGGACGATTAAACGGCTGCAGAGCACAAAGGATTTACCTACTGTTCTTAAGGTGAGTGATTTGATCCTTAAATCTAAAGGCAGGCTTCAAGATGAGTAGTATGACTTCTCATCTTGAAGATTAAGATATGATCTTAATTATTTAATTTATATGCAATACTTAGATCAAACGATCTTATAATATAAGGCAAAGATATGATCTTGATGCATGTTAGAAAGATTAATATGTAATCTTTAAATTTCCGCATTGATAATTGTTATCAAATTTTAAAATATGCATGCCTCGGGAATTAACTCTCCCAACAAATGGTATCAGAGCCATGGTTTCTTATTGATCTAATTTATTGCATGTAAATTAACGTTCTTATTAATTATGTAATTATGGCTAAAACTAATCGCAAGGCTATATGGTCACAGATGGATTGAAAATCTAAATTACCCATTCAATGAGGTATCCTGTGACATATTGTCGTGCTATTGTTTTATCATTGATGCTCAATCCAAAGATAATTTAAATTGAGCTTAAGCATCAAAACATAGATTACGCACTCTCAAAAGATGTTTTATATTTGATACATATTGATGTTGTATAAAAGCATGATATTTGCATGTTTAGTATAAAACATAGATATGATATATGATGCATGATGTCTATGTTATGAAACATACAAATATTTATGAGAGTCTAATTTGAATGTCAAATGTTAATTCATAATCTCTTTAGATATGATCTAAATATAGGAATTATGAGTAGTAACATAATACATGTGATGCTTGATTGAAATATATGACATGTAAACATGAAATATATTTAATCTTTTGGGTTAGCTAAATCGGTCCATAAAGGGTTAGACCCTAAGGTTTAAATCAACTGGACTAAAAGAGTATTTGAACAAATCTAATTAGATTAGGTTAAGAATGCTCTAAATAAACAATAGTTGTAGTTGATCATGTCCTTCTCTTTGATTAAACCAAATGGAAGTAGATTAGGCTTCGTGGTTGAGCATGAATCTCTTAGATGGTCAAATTAGAATTGGTTAACCATATGATGTCAAGGTGAGTTGGCAAGTTGCTCTAGGATCAACGATCGAATGGTTTTTAATTGGGAGCTACTCGTATTGATGTGTCTTTAACGAGTTAATGGCATATCCCTCCCATCGATCTCACTCACCTGGTCAATGTGGTGAACCATTTATAATTCAGATCATTTACCTGATTCGGGTTGACCCATGCCTGTAAGGAAATCAGTCTGACTGATTTAGGTGCCACTTAACTTGACTTAATCTTGTTTCATTCTACCCATTTCATACATTCAGTGGAAGAACTTGATTAGTCAATTTGTCTTTAAATTATAAAATCCTCTAAAATTATTAGGTCCTTAAAATGAAATAGTTATATGATAACTAGATCATAGCCTCCCATTAAGGTGGGTGATAATGAGTCCGATGTCTTGATAATCATTGGAGGCACTACATGCCTGATGCTTGTCAACCATCGGAATTATCATTCATTATATGATAAGTCAGCGTAACTATTAAATAGACAGTCAGGTGAGCCGAGCTTCACTCGGGCTTGGTTTCTATTGATAGGTTACACTTATTATATCATTTAATGGTTGGACCTAACCAGAACTTTCAATGGAGGCACTCCATGCCTGCTGAAGAGGTACATGGGGCAAAACTGAACACTAAGAATTGTTTTGAAAAACAATTGGTTTTGAACCTACTCTTAGATGCATATGGGTTGGCCAAGCTTAACTTGGGCCTGTATGTAGTCTATGTAGATCTTAGTGCCCGCTAAAGAATTAAGAATAATTCTTCGAATTGGGGTGTAGAGGCTGCCAATTTAAACAAAATAGTGGGAGAATCTTTAGACTAAAGTCCAAGTCTTTAGTCAATTTATATACTAATAAACTTTAGTTTTTTCTTATGCAGAAAATGGCCACTAATTTATCATTAAGGTCCCTATTGGATAGTGACAAGTTGAATGGTTTAAATTTCAATAGCTGGTTTAGAAAACTTAAGATCATCCTTGAGCATGAGAGGATTCTATATATTCTTAATAATCCTGCACCAAAGATACCTGATGCAAACACACAAAGTTCTGAGAAAGACACTTATCAGAAGTGGCTCAATGATAGAACTAGCATACGTTGCATCATGCTAGCAGCAATGAACGATGAATTTGGTCGCCGGTTCGAGAATGCTCAGCCAGAAGAAATCATTCAAGCGTTGAATGAATCTTTCGGCACACCTGACGACGTTGAAAGGCACAAGACTAGTTGTGCTATTTTTAATGCTCAAATGAGGGATGGATCTCCTGTCACTGATCATGTATTGTACATGATCGAGAAGATAGAACTGCTAAGCAAGCTCGGCTTTCCCTACATGAGCAGTTGGAAAAAGATGCGATCCTGAATTCCTTGCCTCCATCCTTCCGACCTTTCCTTACTTATTTTTGAATGACAAAGCCTGCAGTCAACTACCACGGTTTGTTGGGGTTGTTACAGAACTTTGAGAAGGATAACCAGCTCTCTAAAGGTTTGGTTAATATGGTTGAAGGATCTAAGGTAGGGCGTCAACCCTTTGGGAATGGGAAGAAGAAAAAGAATAAGAAAAAGGTGCAACATGCTAGGACATCTATAAGGGGTCAGATGCAGAAAAAGAAAGTTGATAAAAATCAAGCTGAATGCTTTCATTGCAAGATGCAAGGGCACTGGAAGAGGAACTGTCCTCTTTACATTGCCACACTTGATCCAAACAGGCCGAAGAAGAAAAAGGGGCAAGATGTTGCTCAACAAGGTATTTATATGATAACACCTTGTAATTTTTCTGTATATGATAATCAAACCTGGGTATTGGATACCGGGAGTCCTTTTAACATTGCAGGGACTACAGGTCACTAAAAGATTTGAGGACAATGAAAGATTCCTTAATGTCGGCGATGGAAGATTAGTTCCAGTTCTGGCATTAGGAGTTCTTGAAATAGTTTTCAATAGAAATGTCATTATACTAAATGATTATCATTTTTGCCCAACGTTCTTGTTGAACATAATTTATGTAGGCCTTCTGGCCAAAAATAATTATGAAATTTCAATAAAGGATGTTACTTTGAATATCATTATGAATGGAGTCACTGTAATGACTGGGCATTTATCTAATGGCATTTATATATTATCACAGCCTGTGAATGTAGTGTACAAATCAAGTAAGCGCCTTAGAACAACTGATGTCACAGACATTTATCTTTGGCACCATCGGCTGGGTCATATCAATAAGAACAGATTAAACAGGTTAATTCAGGAGGGCATCCTTCGAGTTGATGATTGTGAATCATTAACTACCTGTGAATCCTGTCTTCTTGGTAAAATGACCAAGTCATCTTTTACTGAAAAAGGTGAAAGAGCTAAAGAGCTATTAAGTCTAGTACATACTGATGTATGTGGACCAATGAGCACTTGTGCCAAAGGTGGGTATTACTACTTCATTACTTTTACAGACGACCTTTCTAGGTTCGGTTATGTCTATCTTATGCGACATAAATCTGAATCGTTTGAAATATTCAAATAATATCATAAAGAAGTAGAAAAACAAACAAGAAAATGTATTAAGATCCTTCGATCAGATCGAGGAGGCGAATACCTTTCCAATGACTTTGTGACATATTTAAGGGAGAATGGGATTCTCTCCCAATGGACTCCTCAGGAACACCACAACATAACGGTGTATCGGAAAGGAGGAATCGAACTCTGTTAGACATGGTTCGGTCCATGATGGGTTTTGCAAGCTTGCCAATATCCTTTTGGGGATATGCATTAGAATCAGCTTGTCATATTCTCAATAAGGTTCCAAGTAAGTCTGTTTCAAAAACTCCACATGAGATGTGGTATGGACATAAACCGGTAATCACCTATCTGAGAGTTTGGGGGTGTCCAGCTTATGTGAAACGTGCAAAATCAGACAAACTTGAACTCAAATCTGACAAATATTTTTTCATCGGCTATCCGAAAGAAACCAAAGGATATTACTTCTACAATACTGAAGAACAAAAGTTGTTCATTAGTAATATAGCAGTTTTTCTTGAAAAGGAGTTCCTTAGTGAAGGAACAAATAGCTCTAATGTTGAACTTGAGGAAGTTCAAGTAGAAGGAACAACACAAACCAGTGAACCCTTAGAATCTGAGTTGATTAGATCAAACTCAAAACCCATTTTAGATGCACCATTAAGGCGATCTGGTAGAGTACCACATCAACCGGACAGATACTTAGGTTTCTTGGTCCAGAACGATGATCCTGTTGAACTCGATGAGAACAATAAGGATCGATCACCTATATGGATGCTATGCAAAGGACTGACTCTAATAAATGGCTTGATGCCATGAAATCCGAACTTGATTCCATGAAGGACAATAATGTATGGACATTAGTTGACCCACCGAAGGGATAAAACCCATAGGGTGTAAGTGGGTTTTCAAGAGGAAAAGAGGTGCAGACGGAAAGGTTGAGACCTATAAAGCACGTCTGGTTGCCAAGGGTATCGTCAACATTATGGTATTGACTATGACGAAACGTTTTCTCCTGTGACAATGCTAAAATCCATTCGGATTATGCTAGCTATAGCAGCACACTTAGATTATGAGATTTGGCAAATGGATGTTAAAACTGCTTTTCTAAATGGTGATTTAGAAGAATAGGTGTATATGATACATCCTGAAGGTTGTATATCTGAAGACAAGTCTAAAGTGTGCAGGCTACAAAGTCTATTTATGGACTTAAGCAAGCATCTAGGAGTTGAAACATACGATTTGATAAAGTGATCAAATCTTATGGCTTTATTAAGAATAAAGAAGAACCTTGCATTTATAAATGGGCTAACGGTTCCGTTATTGTATTTCTTGTATTATATATGGATGGAATTCTCTTAATCGGGAATGATGTCCCTGCATTACAAGGAATAAAACATGGTTATCCTCACAATTCTCCATGAAAGATCTGGGAGAAGCATCATACATCCTCGGGATGAAGATCTATAGAGATAGATCTAAGAGGATGCTTAGTTTATCCCAATATACGTACATTGACACAGTGCTAAAGAGGTTTAGCATGGAGAATTCCAAGAAAGGCTATCTTCTAATAGGCAATGGAATTCATCTTTCTAAGAAGGATTGTCCGACAACTCCTAATGAAAGAGAACGTATGAGTCGAATTCCATATGCTTCGGCAGTAGGATCGATTATGTACACCATGACATGTACAAGACCAGATGTGGCATACTCACTAGGAGTAGTGAGTAGATACAATCTGATCCAGAGAAAAACATTGGCAAGTTGTTAAGACAATCCTTAAGTATTTGAGAAATACTAAGGACCAGTGGTTAGTCTATGGAGAGTCCGATTTGAAACTTGTTGGATATATTGATTCCAGTTTCCAATCAGATCATGATGATAGCAAAAGTGTATCGGGTTTCATGTTTATCCTAAATGGTGGAGCTGTTTGCTGGAAAAGTTCCAAGCAACATACAGTGGCAGATTCGATGGCGAGGCAGAGTACATTGCTGCATCAGATGCTGCGAAAGAAGCTGTGTGGCTGCGAAAGTTTATCTCCGAGCTTGGAGTGGCACCTTCCATAGATGGACCAGTCCTGTTGTACAGTGACAATACTGGTGCCATAGCTCAAGCAAAGGAACCACGAGCACATCAGCGCACCAAGCACATACTGCGTCGGTTTCATCTTATACGAGAGATTGTAGACCGAGGTAACATAAATCTTCAAAAGATTGATGGAAAGGAAAACCTAGGTGACCCATTTACTAAAGCACTCAGCATCAAGGAGTTTGATGACTATAAATTGAAGATGGGTATTAGATACTGTAATGAGTGGCTTTAGGCTAAGTGGGAGTTTGTTGGGAATTGTATCCTAAAGCCAATCATTTGATGATTGTGCTGATGTAAATTGTATATAAATTGATATATTAATAAAAGTTATTTGGCAGTTTATTCATTACAAGAACATCTTCTTAAAACTCCTAATAGTAATGAAGCCCTCAGGATCTTCCTTCATGATAAAGGAGGATTTATCTTTGAAGGTCCTTAAAAGAGTTCGCGACCAAATATACTATGACAGGGCCATAGTACT
The DNA here is from genome assembly GCA_900491605.1 of Calamus simplicifolius. Classification (NCBI taxonomy): domain Eukaryota; kingdom Viridiplantae; phylum Streptophyta; class Magnoliopsida; order Arecales; family Arecaceae; genus Calamus; species Calamus simplicifolius. The sequence goes on along the minus strand of UESW01005092.1, from coordinate 263,906 downwards.
ATCAATTATAGGACGTTGTATATCATATTTGTTGGTTGTCCTCTTAACCAAGGAGTGTAGAGACACTGGTATAACATACAGGTGAAAGTGTAGGAGTACATTTCACCGAACGTGACTCATTTCCGGATACTCTACTGTCAAGAGTTAATCCAAGAAGATATAGGTATAAGTATCCTTCAGACCTGAAGATTACAACCAGTGGCTTACAAGAAACTCATTGTACTTAGGTGCCGGACCACCTGGATTTTTAATCCAGCTACGAAAGGTTACTGGGTGCAGTCAAGTACTTGTGGTAGTCAGTTGTGGATCAAGATGGAATTTGACCTATCCCGTTAAAAGGAGAAATGCTTGTGTTTCAATTTAGCAAGACCTTGGCCAAGGCACTTCATGTGAAAGTCACATGATCACTAAAATTGAAATCACTTTATGGATTTGCTGTTTAGAGTTGACAAGCTCTTAAGCCATCCTTAGCATTTGTGGTCAAGAGGATGAATTATACGGTAACTGTTTCTTAGGGTTCTTGGAGTTTGCTTGGCAACTCTTCGACCTATCCGGACATCGGGTTCCATTGCTAGATGGGCACATCGATTAGTATAGAAAATTGTTTCTATGCTACCGGCTTAGGTTCGAACCTAGAGAGTCACACGCATAGAAATTTCCTAGGATGATCTATTTGCTGATCAACGATTGAGAATCGTATATAATTTAATTAATCAATTTGATTGATTGAATTATCTCAATTGGATTAAGTACAAGTGAATAAGATTCAATTTGGTTTAAGTCTATTAGAAGGACTAATCAATTTCAAATATTGATTTGAAATTAGATTTGATTTGGATTTAAATAGATTCAGGATTATCCAAATTTGATTTGGGCTAGGACCATGATCTATATTGGTTTAATCCAATAAATTCAAATTAGCTTAAAACCAAAAATCCAAACCCCATGTGTGAAAAAGGTTTTCTCGCATGATGAGATAACTAAAATCTCATCTCATGAGAAATTAAATTCTCATGCCGAATTTAATTTATAACTTTTAGTCTTCTTCAAATGATTCCAAGTTCAAGAAAAATAAATTTTGCTAAAAGGTTCATCTTTGAAGAGCACTCCACACAACTCTTCGTGCATTGACAAGTATGTGAATTAATGTGCCTCTTTGGAAGAGCACTCCATACAACTTTTCACGCATTGACAAACGTGTGAATTAATGTGCCTCTTTGGAAGAGCACTCCATACAACTCTTCATGCATTGATAAGTGTGTGAATTTAATATGTCTCTTTGGTTTTCACAAAAACAACGGAATTCTAAATGTTAGAATTTAATAGGCTGGCTAATATGAAACTATAAATAGAGGACATCCCTCACCAGATAACATAACACAAGATCAAAAGAGATCAAAAATTCTAAACAGTTAGAACCAAGTGTTACAGTTCTAAGAGTTAGAACAGAAAATTCTGGTGTGATTTTAGTGTTAGCAAAGCTTGGTGGATCTTGGAGGAAGATTCAAGTGGAAGAATTCAAGATCAGCAAAATTATTTTTTCGCGAGCTAGCACTCCAGGAATCCGATCATTCGGGGGCTTCGCGTGGACAATACTAGAGGCCGGACAATTGAACGACTGCAGAGCACAAAGGATTTACCTACTGTTCTTAAGGTGAGTGATTTGATCCTTAAATCTTAAGGCAGGCTTCAAGATGAGTAGTATGACTTCTCATCTTGAAGATTAAGATATGATCTTAATTATTTAATTTATATGTAATACTTAGATCAAACGATCTTATAATATAAGGCAAAGATATGATCTTGATGCATGTTAGAAAGATTAATATGTAATCTTTAAATTTCCGCATTGATAATTGTTATCAAATTTTAAAATATGCATGCCTCGGGAATTAACTCTCCCAACAGGTATAACATTCAAAATATGCATTATCATCTGTAAGGCATATCCCCAAATGATATCGGTAGTGAGAAATAACTAATCATTGATCTTATCATACTAACAATGTCCGATTCCTCCTTTTTGCAACACCATTTTGCTGTGGAGTTCTCAGAGCTATGAGCTGTGAAACAATTCCATGCTCAATAAGGTAATCCTTGAATTCTATATCAAGGTATTCTTCATCTCGATCTGATCAAAGTATTTTTAGTGATTTACCTAATTATTTTTCAACTTCTGCTCAAAATTTTTGAAACTTTCCAAAAGTTTCAAACTCTCTTTGCATTAGGTAAACAAACCATATCTCAAGTAATCATCAATGAAAGTGACAAAGTACTTATAACCATCTCTAGCTTATACATTGAATGGTCCACACACATCCAAATGTACTAGCTCTAGTGGTTCATTAGCCCTTTGGCCCTTTGCAGAGAAAAGTCTTTTGGTTATTTTACCTTCTAAACAAGACTCGCAGACAGGAAGAGTGCCAACACTTAGCTCTCTCATAGGACCATCCTTCACAAATCTATTTATCCTATCAAGATTAATGTGACCAAGCCTAAGGTACCAGAGATATGTTTCATTATGACTGTTTATTACCTTTTATTTTTTGTTAGACTTAGGATTAGCTACTTTAAACAGTTTAGTATTGTAAGAAATATTTTCATAAGGCGATAAAACATATAACCATCGACTAAACATCCATGATAAATTTCAAAACCATTTCTTGAAACTGAAATAACATTTTCATTAAATGAAATTTCATAACATTGTTCATGAAGTTTAGAAACTGAAATCAAATTTCTAGAAAAGTTTGGAATGAAATAAACATTATTCAGAATAAGAAATTTCTCTCCAAACAAAAGACGAGCAGTTCCAACTGTCTTGACCGATACCATAGCCCCATTACCAACCCTCATTGTCAACTCACCATCAGAAAGCTCTCTTGAAGAACTAAGGAGTTGCATAGAAGAACAAACATGATTTATCGCCCCTGAATCAATTATCCAAGAGGTATCAACCTCAACTAGACAAGCTTCAAGTACAAATAAATCACATTTACTATTTTTTTCTCTTTCATTTGGTTGGTGGCAACTTGCCACTTGTCATAATGTTCTCTAACATTACAATCAGCAGCAAGGGTTAGCTCAGTGATACCAAATTTGATGTTCTCAATAGTCAAAATGTTGTCATGATCATATTTTCATTTGGAATAGTTTTCTTTAGTTAGGGTGTTGCTAGAAAGCAGAAAGTAATGGATTGTTCAAAGCTATTTTCTGAAAAAATTAGTCAAGATGAATGTTTATAAGTTTTTGGAATAGAGATTTCAAAAAATAATGAACAATTTAGGAAAAATATAAAAAAACCATATTATATTCCCTCGATAATTCAACTAGCCATGTATAAGTCGGCCGCCGTAGGGTAGGCCAGCTTGCACACTTAGTTAAACCAAGACTCTTCTCGATTAATAAGTATATTTTTAAAATAACTCTTATTTCCATACTTATTAACTACCGAATTAGAAAAGATTTGGTCAAAGATATAATTAACACATTTGATTTCATATCTTTATGAGTAAGACCCATTATTTCAAATTTCTAGACTTAACCCAAGCGTACCGCCGTATGGTAGGTCAAGTTTAAAATATATCTAAAATTTATCCTAAAAGATCTAGCCTTGTTATTAAATTGAACGGACACCATCCGTAAGGAGACGAAATCAAAGCATCTCAAGGCGCCATTCAACTCTCACGATGCTAAACTAATGGTGGAGACCAACAAATTTATTAATTACTTATTATTAATGTGGATTGTATTTTATTATATAAAGATAACATTTTATCTTTTTAAATTCAATAACATTTAGTCATCTCATGTAGATTTAATCTATGAATTTAATTATCTCAAGAATCGAATTCTTATAAATATTTTAAGATAACTATTATCTTTTTAGAAATTAATATCAAAAAAAAATTAATAATCATATTATTAAAATTTAATATCATATATTAACTTTTGAAATTGATTTCTATATAAAGAATCATATTCTAGATATTTATGAAATTAAATAGATTAGTTTTAGATTTAATAATTCTATTATTAAATTAATATCATATATTAACTTAACCTAAACTAGGGGTGCAACTTGGGCTGGGTTCAATCTGAACTTGGCCCGTCGAATCCGATTTAGAGTAGTACTTAAACTCATGTTTGTCTAGCCCGGACTCGAAGGATCTGAATTTAATTTGGATCAATTTGCAATTGATCATAGTTCGAATTGACCCCAACCTGATGCAGAGATAACCCGAACCCGAGATGCAAAGCCGCAGGCCCATAGCCTGCAGGCCCGCAAGACCACAACATGTCCGAGTCTAGCTCAGGCCCAGGTCAATTCTGCGTCAGTGACGCGAAATATCCACCGCTCGCTCGCTTTGCGAAATAGTACCATAACAGTTGCTTTTAAGTTATGGCATGACTGAAGTATTAATTAGCATCGTGGTAAAACCACCAAGTTATTGGCAAGTGAGTCATAACAGTGTTCTTCGGTGATTGCCCTTAAAGAACCATGCACCTGTCCAGGAACAAATCTATGTGCCAGCTCCAGAGTTGCCCAAGCATCCTAAAAGTCTAGATTGCTTCCTTCATTTATTAGTCGAGGTACAAGCCCGTGAATCAATCAACCAATCAATCAATTGCCTGCACCTCTTGTGGGGCAAGGAGATGAGTTTGATAACTTCACTGGACTTAGATAATAAATAATAATAATAGTAACAATAGTAATAATTATAATTATAATTAAGTTTATCTAAAAGTTTGGGTAGATATATGGTAAGAAAATAAAAAATAGTTTAACTTGACTAAATATTAGAGTATGTCTTAATATTAAAAAGCTTATTATTAACTTGGCTAAAAAAAGTTGTATTATTATTAACTTTTTTTTCATCAATCCGAATTTCAATCGAAACTAAACCGAACCCAATTTTTAAAAATAGGGTTAGGATTGAGGTTTTACAAATAGGGTTAGATTGAATTTTTACAAATAAGGTTAGGATTATGTAAAAAAAACCAAGTTTTATGTGCCCAAGTTGCACCCCCTATCTAAGACTATTTTTAATTTCATAACTTTATTTAAGAATCAAATTCTTAATATTATAATTCTAAACCACCCATTTAAAAATCTTTTTAAATATATTTAAAATTATAATATTATTGTCTTTATTCATTAACTAAGATCCTATAAATAGGTATAACCATGATTAGTTAAATAGTCTAATCAATAGTTTTATATGCATATGATATTTTAATTTTATATGATATAATAAAATTAATTTATCAAAAAAATTATTTTATTTTAATGATCATGAGCTATGGCTCCATTTGCTTCAAAAATAAATTTAAAATTTATTTCAAACCATTTGAGATCTTTATAATAATTTTTTTCAGCCAACATTTGAGATTTATTGGTGTTTTGGATTTGTTCTTAACAAATCCCCAACGCCTAGATCTACCAACGCGTTTTCCCAAATAAGGAAAACCACGTTCCCCTTTCGAGATTCCCAAACCCACGTTCGTACCTTTTGAGATTCTCAATGGTTTGGGAAACTCCGAATGCCTGGCGCACCGAACGTGGATTTGGGGGATTTGGTGCCAATGAACTGTTTCTCACCCACAACGTCAATGTAATTCAGGATTTGTGGATCTCAAAACCAAATGCCAGACCTTTGGGATTCTCAACGCCGAGAGTGCTTCGTATGGGGCGGCCGTTTGGTTTCTTTGAAATTCTAACGTTCAAACACAAATCAGCAGGTTTTGTTATAGGATTTCAAATAAACCTCACCATCCAACGCCATAGGGTTCTAAACCCTATTTCACGTAAAAAAATCTATGATTATGATCAAATCTTAGTTTCAAAAACTAAATTCTTAATATAATAATTAATTAAATCATAAATATTTGCAACATGTGCGTGAACATCAGTTGAAAAAAAAAGATTAGAGATACTACCAATAGCCTCATTCTTGGATCACCCGTTGAACATGATATAAACTAAGAATATGATAAATCTCAAGCCCACAAATCTTGGAATCTATACCATGCTCAACTTTTAAGCAAACAGTTCAAGATAACAAATAAATACCAAATATCAAATATTTATTTACTCATCCAAACATGCATGCCAAATATCAAATATTATAAAACATGTCAAAATATCATATATCAACATCATGATAATATTAATATTGGTGCATGACCGCTCTGATACCCATTGTTGGTATTCTATATATATCATCAAATATATGTGTAGCGGAGGCATGCGGATCATTTAACATGCATAAAATCAATGTTATCATATGAAAAGGAAAAATTATCATATAATTTTTTTAAACATAAAAACATATCGATATGTTGAGGTCTTGAAGGAACAAATGCGTCCTATTACCGGATTCAAAGCTATGGATGAGGTAGAGTTTACGGGCCAAGTACTTCATAAAATACCTACAAAATAAAATGAAACCAAAGCCTTCCTCATCTTTCTCATCGAATTATGAGAGTGGACTCACTCTTATTTTTCTATATTTCTCAAGCGCACATAAAATAAGAAATAAAAGGAGAAGATAAACTTTTCTTTCATTCTGAAAGTCACCTTATACCATATAGAATCAAAAAATCTATTTTTAAATTAATTTAATTTAGATAACATTATTACAACATTTAATTTAGATAACATTTATCTATCACAACATTCAAGTTAGATAACGTTTATCTATTACAACATTTAATTTAGATATTATAATATTTAATTTAGATAATTTATTTGTTACAACCTATTTTGATCACATGGGAATAATTCTCACATATACATCAACTCCTTGATCGAAAAAAGTTATTTTCTTATTTACAACTAATTTATAAATAATATCTAAATTATCAAATCTCATTTAATAATTTTAGATATTATTAATTTTAAATATTTAATAAATTAAATTTATTTTTATTTTAATATTCAATAATCACATTATCAAAAATATCAAAAAAAAATTCTCTCTCCATCAACTCAAATATGCACCACTTACAAGAGCAAAGTTCTCTTGTGTGGTGTTCCACATAACATTTATTTGCAACCATTCATATCAATTATTATCTGAATAATGTGTCTAAACATATTTTTATTTTATCCAATAATTAATTTATTGTATCAAAATAAATATGAGATAACCAATCAAATGACTTTATAATAAACTCTTTATTATAAGTTTTAATAAATATTTTATTTAAAAAAATAAATAATTAATCACATTAATTATTCAATTTAAGAGTATTCGATGCACAAAACACGGGACCATGGATCCATACTTTCAAGCTCAATAAACTTAAATAAACTCAATTAAAACTCTTTAATTATTATTTTTTATTAATCTCAGTTATTCACTCTCTTAAAATTAATTAATGCCACTGATATAAAATCTTCCATAATTAGTTCATAATTAGAGCTAGTGAAATAATCGTTATACTCTCTAATTTTTTCTTATTCTTTAAGTACCATTGATTCACTAGTTAAACAGTTAATTTATGATCGGATCATAAATTGGGCGCATAACTGTTTAGCCACATAACTTTTCAAAAGCCATTCCATATCTTTAAATCACATTCCCAGCCCAATGTGTTATTAAACCTTCAAGATGTAAGTATTGGGCCAACATCAAATGAGTTTTAACAAACAAATCAAAAGATCCAATAGCACAATCAAGAAATGTGATTAAATCAGGATAAGGTTGATTTACATATGATCATCTTGTGATATAAATTGAATTCTTTATAACGGTCTTAAATAAAGATTCAAATTATGTCGGTCCAAGTCTTATATAATCTTATTATATATAATACCTCAACTAAGTGTCTCTACACAATAATCGGATAAGATCGTCACATTCATAATGTTCATGGACTATTAGTGATTAGCGAGCTATAGAAGATCTACTTTATCGATCACGGACATGTTTAAATATATTAGCTGTAATTTTAATCTTTTGTGTACATTATACTGAAATTACAACAGCCTCATAATATATTTTAAATTTCATATAAATATTCATCTTTTATAAACGAAATAGGATTGAAGAAAAATATTTTTTATTAATTCAAAAATAAAAAATATAAATATATTTAATTTTAAGGGTATGTTACTAATAATTTTATATCAAATATTAGTTAGCATCCATCAGGCGTGGTAATCAAACAAGACACGCATAAGAACTAAAGCCTTGGCTTCCAAAGCCTTTGAATTAGTGTGATCCAGGTCATCTTCCAACCTCTCCAATATTAATCCGGAAACGCCCCTCCATCCACTTATGTTCTCTGCTGACCTTTCCTCCCAACTTCCATCAGGGTGACCATGCACGTGGTACGAAACCTCGATTTAATTCCTTGCAGGGATTAAGAAGGCACAGCCATCCACATTAGCTGAAAGCCTCTCCCCACTCTAGACCAAATGCTTCACGACACCAGATGAGAATTAGAGGCCTATATTTTAATGCATGCATTTGAGCCAGTCCTACATAGCGTAGATTTCACAGCGCGCCGATCAGTATTAACAATCTCCTAAACTGTCATAATATTAGTAAATAACTCCCTCTCGTTGTTAGCACAGCTTAGATTTCCGCAATCCAAGTAGAAAAAACTTAAATTAAGAACGTTCTAATCCGTCAAAAAGAAAGCGAGAGATCCATCCCTTTGTCCGCTGGTAACTGACACTGTTTGGAAGCATATCATATTTCTGCCTCATCTCTTCGTTTGGTTATAAGGGAGAGGACAGGGGTAGCAGTGAGTGTTGACTTTGTTGCTCTTCCAAGTGGGGAAGGCCATGTGAAGCGTAGAGAAGGAACAGAATGCACTTGTTAGACAACCCCTTTTAAATTTCAATAGCCTCTTGTTACATTTAAGTCCGAATCAATGCATGGTCCCTGTTGCAGACTCCAAAGCCATGATTTTTAGTATAAAAGTTTGCAGGCTTTAGGAAACGAAATAATAAACAACGATGCATTAACCAGCAATAAGTAGGAAGCTGCATCAAAAAGGTATTCAAACTCAGAAGGAAGAAAAGAAATGATGGAAGTTTAGCTTCGAAGACAGAGGGCTTTTATTGCGCCTAAGATTTCTCCGTACACGGACTGGTTGGGCTGGCAGGCAAGCAGCCCAGCACAACGCGGAACGAAAAAGCCAAAAAAAAAAAAAAAAAAACACCGAATAGAGACTAAAAAATAATTAAAAAAAACAAGAAAGACGCAATTACACCAAAACATCTGAAAACCTAGAAATTATGTACCAGATCAGGAAAAATGCTCAATAAATGCCAAAAGGTAAGCCCAAAGGATGCAATAAGGAAGCAAAAGTATTCTTGAAAGATAATATAACGAAAAGGACTTTGTGCATACAATGCGGAAAGATTTTTTCATGGTACTAATATAAAAGGGATGAGTGTTTTTTTTTTTTTTTTTTCTTATGAGCATAAGAACGAAGTACTAGAGAGAGAGAGAGGGTTGTCTTTCTGATTTATTTCTTCCTGTTGCTGCCACCCGTGACTGCTAATGCTGCACCATTCCTTTCTTTTCTTTTGAAACAATGCTGCACCATTCTTCAGTGTCTGCTGCTACTGCTTTGCTCTTTACCTCTCTGCTTATATCGATCAACTTTTCCGGCCAAGTGTATCTTTGTTTACTTTTGCTTGCAGATCGCCCTGCCACCAGATTGATCCGTATAAAAATGTCAACCGACAGCCTATGAACTCAACAGGTTACACATAATAAAACCAAGAGTCCAGTACTACAGAAACTGAAAGGTTCGTATGAGAAAGAAAGTGAGAGAGAATGATGGCCTTTCCATCGATCCCATTCTAGCAGTCTTTAAATCCTCAAAAAGAATGCATACATCTAACGTTCTCTACTTCAACTCACCACTCGACTGCATCAAATATCACCACTCATGCTTTGCCCAAAATATAATTTAGATCTTATTCTACTACAGAATTTACTCTTTTTAATTTTAAGTTGATAAAAAACGGTGCAATCACAAAAAATTTAAATGGATATTGGAGAGAGTGATGTTTGTACCCTTGAGAGAGGAGAGGACTCTAGCATTTGCCAGGAGTGGAGGGGGAAGACGAAAAGAACAACAACGTTCTCGCTAAAATATATGAGATTGGAAGTCTTTCTTCAAGACGACAGGCCATGCGCTGCTCCCCTCATCACTCCCATCTCTTTGGTGCTGCGACTGCTGCTGCTGCTGCTGTGGCTGCTCGGCATACTGCTGCGACCGCTGCCGCTGCTGCGGGAATAGAAATGGAGTCTCAATTGGCTGCGGCGAAACCAGCGCCAGCCCCGACCACCGTCGCACCGCTCCCCATCTGATTAAAACCTCGGCCGTCAGCGTACGTACCCAGCGCCAAATCTCGCGAGCTCTTGCTGCTGCGCCTGCTCGTAGCTCCTCAGCATCTCTTGCTCTCGAGCAGCAGCCGCCGCTACCGTCAGCTGCTGCCGCCCCCGCATTAGGGTGCGGAGATGCACCGTTGCCAGCCCCGGCGGCCAAACCCAAACCCGGCCAGCCCCATCCCATTGCCATTCCCGGCACCCCAAAGGGTGGCGCCGATGAGAGGGAGGCCCCATGGAGGTGATACTGGGGATGGTGGTGGGCACCGCCGACGACAGCAGCATGGTGGTGGCCGGCCGGGGTGGGGACGGAACGGGCCGAGGGCGGCGGGGCCGGTGTACGCGGAGAGCTCCTTTTTGGCATTGTAGAGATCGCGCTGCACCTGCTTCAACGAAGACCCGTGCACGTTGCGAACTTCTGGGGTTGGTCCGGCGGGAAGTAGGGCGCGAGGACGCATCCCTGGGTGCACTTGCGCCGCAGGAACTTGCACGCCGCACGCGGCGAGTTCGACGATGACATCGCCTCCGCCCCTCCTCTACCTCCGCATTTTCCTAAACGGGATTCACGTCTACGGAGGGCATCTAGAGGAGTCTTTTGCAACGGTCATTAAAGAAATTTTCAACCAAGAATCATCATAAGAGATAATGAAGGATGCGTAATATCTAATATTTTTTAAGAAAAATTTTGTCAAAAATCGAAAAGGTACATCATAATTTGCCTACGTAAACAAATCAACATACCACAATTCAAGAAATTAAACCAAAGCCTGGGCACCACTCTTGAGCTATTCAAACTAGGTTTTAACCTTGAGGCATCTTTGTTGTGTTCTAGACCAGTGAGAATTGGGAATTTATATTAGTAAGATAGATTTCCTTTAATGGCTACTAGATATTTTTATATTGCATTATTTGTTACTTCCTGCTAGCTAAATTATATTATCAAGTAGATGTGATATCAAGCATGGCTGTTAGAGTTAGACCGAACAATATTGACCCACTTAATATGAATAATTAAGATATAATTAGAATTTTAAAAATATGATGCATAATGATAAATAAAAATAATTTTCATAAAATATTCAACTAATTTGATATCTTTAGAATTTAAATACTTAAAGTTATTTAAACTACAATAGATTAATTATAATGTCTGCACTAATACTTGGACTTAATCTTAATTTTTTAAAAAATAATACTTCAAATCTTTTAAAACAGATATAAAGGACAGCAATGAGAGAGAGCAATATCAATTAGAAAAAAGAGAAAGAAAGATTTAGGCTTAAAAGATGAAAAATCCTTTAAAAATAATACTGATATTTAATTAAAAATATTTTTAAAAGATACAAAAATCGGTTCATCTTTACTAATTCACACTAAGTTAATAAAAAATCGCCTGGTTCACCGCTTTTAAGCAGATCAATTATAAATCCAACTAGTTCAGTAATAGAACCAAATAGACTATGAGTCTTCTTCATTTGTTCACCGTATGTACGTACAGGTTGGCTGGTCCAATCCGTGCTTAACAACAAAGACGTCTAGTGTAGATGTGCAATAAAAAATAGTATATAAGGATATGCACACATATATATAATCTCTAAAAATTATTGGACAGCTAAGACATTTTTTTTTTTTTAATAAAAAATTATAAGCAGTATCGTAGCTAGATCCTTTCTTCATTTATATTTGGTCACACACAACAGAAAAGAGAGAGATTAACGCGTGGGAAAATTCATTGCGCTTAAAAAGGATAAAAATATTTTTGGCATATGTGCATAGATTAATCATCACGCATGATGCATGCTTTCTGCATCATGCATAGCGTATAAAATTTTTTCACACAAATTATAAAAAACACTTTGCATTATGATCGGTGCAAGAAGTCCTGCACTTCAGATGATTCATTCGCACGAGTATCTGAAAGGTAGGGCCCTCAGTGCGTTCGTGCAGATGAATCATCACGAGCGATGAAAAATTTCTTGCATCACCCGCAGTGCAAAAAAAAAAAAATTAAGAATCATGAAAAAGTTCTTCTGCACCGTGTAGTGCAGAAAAGCGCGTATCAAGCACTGATTGATCATACGCGCATGTAGCCACACGTGCGGTGCATAAAAAATAAAATTATTTTGATATGCATAATTACATGCATATAACTAATAATTGTATATGATACATGCAATTTGCATCGCACACGATGTACAAAATTCTTTCAAAGAATAATATACCAATGAGCCAATCGGTAAAGGCCCACGAAGGCCATCAAGTGAAAACCACGTGAAGGATTACACACCGTTCCTTCCTCATGGTCACGTTAGGCATGCCCATTGTTTGGTACTTCCTGCTCATTTTTTAAGGTAGATCGTCACCTGAGTAAAGAAATGATCAAAGGGATGCAGATCGTTGATACTCTTTACGATTATAAACAATTGAACCCTTGTAGCATTTTACTTTGCAATATCAAAAATCAATTGCTCCTCCTTTAGTAAAAGATTAAGTCTGACTCGGTACGAATGCCTTGTATTTAATGTACTGGATATTCTACACAAGTTTAGAATAATGAGAGCAATATTCCCCATTCATTAAGGGCTCCACAGTAAATGCCTGATGCAATTCTTAATAAAGGATGCCTTATATTTGATGCTTTGGCTATTCTAATTCTACATTGTTATGGAATAATGATATTTTTAAGAAAATAGTTAGAATGCCTTAACCCATTAGACTATATCCCAAATTCATTAAGAGCTCCATCTTAAATGCTTTATTCAAATAACCTTATCATACTATTTGGACACATAAAAAATAAAATAAAATAACCAAAACATTTATCTTAATTATATGTAGAGAGCAATAAGATTATTTATGTTGCTATCGAAATGGCACACCTATATATATATATATATAAGCATAATTTTTTAAAAGTTAAGTTGTTGACGAACAATATTTCCCTCAGGATTAATGATCGTGCTTCTTGATGATGTGATCCCACATTCATCATTCACCTTATAAATGACCATGCCAAATTGAGAGCTCTCCATTTCACTCTACCTTTTACATCTGCCTTTCGATGTTGTCACATGCTGCAAAACGGCAATCAAGTAGCAAATTACTTAACAAATTATACAGCGTCATCCATGTCAATTGTATTTTGGAGTAATAATCTTCCTCCGGCCTATGCTAGCTCTATCGCTGTTGCTGATGGAATGAATATCATCTTTCTTATCGAAAAAGAAAAAAAAAAAAAAAAAAGTGCTAGCATTACTCGCACGTGTAGGTCTTTCGGACCGGCAAGCGCGCCAGGTGCACTACGTGTCCCGATGGAATGGATCTAACCGGTTCGACCGGTTGGGATGTTCTCCAACCACCTTCTCCTCATTAATTTTTTTGCTTCCTCCGCTGTCTCCGGCGGGCCAAACGCCAATATGGTTGCCGACGAGAAGAAAATCGCCATCGAGGAAAGAGTAGTTGTGGTAGGACATGGTTTGCTTGTGACCATGAAAACGATGTTAATTAAGAGCGAAGAGCCTTTCAGATGTTTGGCCCCCATTTCGGAAGAGTGGTTGAGAGGACTAGGAGGAGTGTGATGTCGACGTTCCAAGGCACGTAAGGAGGGGATGGCCTTGCTTCAGGAGGAACGCTCTAGAGAAGAAACGAATTGTAAGTGGGGTCATTACAAGGAAAGAGTGGAGGAGTTAAGTTGAAAAATATGGCAATTGGTGGAGCAGATCATGTAAATCCATGGCCTCGGCCATATCTTAAAGCATGTCATCCTTCCCATATCCCTTGAAGAGTTCATATTTGGCAAAGCTATGAAGAGTGATGCTTGTCGAGTACCCAACGGTTTCAACTTGTGGCTTGTATTACATCCTAGCTACCACGAAGTAATTGCCTCTGCCCATGTCCTGGCTCTGCAACACAGTGCTAGCTCTTTCCCGCTCTAATATTCTTCACCTCCATCTCAACAATCACCACTATCATCAACCACCTCTTGGAGCAATAAGGCTCGGAGATATGGCCACTTAGAGATGAAAGAAGATGATGAGGTTTAAGATATGGCCACCGCTGGAAATAAATGCATGTCGTATGTATAGGACGAAAAGAACTTTGAATTTTTGAAGAAATCCTTCTTAAGATGGCGGACTCCCACCAAGACTTGTGTAATACTCTCTCTTCCATTTCTTATTCTCTAAAGAGCTTGGAGTCCCCCTCCCTAGCTAGGTTTGTTAAGATGAACTTTGATGGTAGCATCCATGGTACTAATGATGGTATAGGGTACATCATCCTGGAAATTGAGCTCAGAGCAGCAAGAGCTGGCATCATCAAAGCGATCCGACAGTTACGGGCTCAAAGGCTCCTTATTGAGAGGGACTCTTTTACCGTCATTGAATGGATTCAAGACAGAATGGATCACAATGATGCCCATCCGCTCCATAATATTTAGCAGCTTTTGTAGGAATCGATAGTGACCATAGCCTGTCATATTTATCGAAAGAAAAACTGTGCAGCCGATTAGGTTGCCTCCTATGTAGCTCAGCACTTCACTGATTGGATTTGGACTCAGGATGATAGGATTCCACTTTCTTTTCAAATGCACATTTTTCTTGATCTTTTGGTCTACCCTCGCACTAGAGTTGCATGACCATTTGTTTGTATAAAAAAAGAGCTTGTAGTCGTGATTATTTAATAAAATTTGGTGGAGAACCTTACGAACCTTACCTCACTCTTCCATCGAAAAATGAAAAAAACTATCCCTCTTTTTAGTTATATCAATGTCAATAAAATTAGATTTGAAAAATAAAATGATGCAATTTAACTAGTTTGCCTTAGAAAAAATGATGGTTGCAATGTGGAGGAATGTAACCTAGCTAGTTTTCCTTTTCTTGTAACGAGAAATGATGGTTGTCATATGTTTGGATTGATGAATGCTGATATTGGATAGTTATCAATTTTGAGAATATTTTTCATATAATCCATATATTGGCCTCTTACAAATGTAATTATAATTTCTTTCATTTACTCTAAAATTATATTTTAAGATGAAAGATAAATTACATGACATATTAGTGACCAGGCCATCTCCCTTCTTGTAATGATGTACATGTCTAGATGTTCCCCTTTATCAAATTATTATATGTACTAAGCATAGGTTGATTTAGTTGCCCTATTATCTTTCTAATGGTAAGTGTCCTTTTGAGTAAGTAGCCTTTTGATTACCTTGTATTCGAAGGAAAATGGCTACAAAATGATACACTTAAAAAAAAAAAAGTTGTTTTCTCACCACACATGTTAAATAGCATCATTAGATATCTAATATTTTAGAGATAAGTTCAAATATTAAAAAAAAATTTCATAAGTAATTTAGCTTTTCGGTTTTGTTACAAACTTTGAAACGAATGGAAGTACCAATGGAAAGGAAACAAAAACATTGATAATTCCTCAAACCCTTTTACAATATATTTACTTGGGGCACTCTTAACTTTTTTTATTAAAAAAGATTTAACTTAGAAGAAAACCTACCAATTTAGACTATTAGGTCCTCTAAAAAGACTTGGTCCTCATAAATAATTAGTTTCTCTCTCTCTCTCTCTCTCTTTAGGATTACGTCCCTTATCCTTTCTTAGAATCATTTCCTTCTACTATTATTTTTTTGGCCACTCTCAACATCTAATTATATTAAAATCAATTTTGATAAATAAGTCCATTCTTAATCTTTTGATATTAGGTTAGCCATTAGAGATCATTAAGGGAGCGCCCTTTATGCCTTTGCTATCCATCTTTATCATACTTCTATTCCTATTGATAAATAAACAAAAGCTTAGTTTGGCATCCTTAAGGCTATCATACCCTTTAAAGCACATAAACTTGAAAGATGATTCATCCACTGTTATCTCTTAGATCAATACTGGGCAAAACTACCCAACAAAGATACCTATATAAGCTGTCAAAACCTCTCATTCAAAATATCTCTCATTTTCATTGTATTCACACTTATTGTGAAGGCAACCATTCTATAAACTTTTTAGCAAATTTGGCTTCATCAACATTTCCCAATTTTAACTGGGACACAAACTTTCCTCCAAGATTGAACAATATCTCGATGAAGATATTTATGGCACCTTCTTTTATAGAGGCAATTAATACTGTCATTGTTATAGAAAGAGAAAAAAAAAAGGCTTTAAATTGCATGCAGCATGCAACAAATGCTCTTGCTTTTTATCTTCATATTAAATCTTCACATGTTGAAAGATAGTAAGCTGACATGTCAACCTAAGCATAATGCATGAAAGAATAAGAATATTCACAGAACCAAAACAAGACATCATATTCATGAAATCAAAATTGCGAATGCAGATAACAGTTGAAGGATACTTTTTTAATGTTTTATAGATGATAATATTACGTATAGCTATGTTTACCAAAGCAGACAATAATCTTGGGTACTTAGGTTTGAACATATAGAGAATTGGGTGGACAAGCACAGTTCAAATGACCAAATTAAATGAAATCACCCCAACAATGAGGCAGCTACAAACGTCATGTCGGATGGCAACATGTGAACCCTGACATATAATGCGTTGCACGGAAAAAGGAAGGATGCAGATCAATAATTCTACAGACCAAGGCAAATACCAGCAATAAAAATGATGCGAGTATACCTATTTTTTCATTAAAAACTGGCGTAACTAGTGAATTAAAAAATAAAAACCAGAGATGTTGCCATTTGCACGGTTAGCTTGCCTTAAGCAAGCTAAATTTGTAGAGTCGGTGTGCATCTGAATGCACTCCGAGGAACAAAAAAAAGTTGATAAGGGCTGATAAAAACTAGTTACCTTTTAGTTCATCATCAGTCTAGAACTGGATTGGAAATTTATAGAATCATTTCTTCACCTATCTTGTTCAGGACGTCAAAGTGACAAACGGTTTAATTAAATCTTCTCCCAAAACATACATATGGCTTAATTGATTTGTCGCTGACTTGGTACTGTTAATCCATGATTGTTTTACAAGAAGCTAAGCCTAGCTACATTCAAGAATTCTAAGTCTAAATCAAGTCTAAAGGATATGGATTGAAGGAATAAATTGTCTGGGTTTACTAATATTTGGATCCTAGTCACAAATGTATTTTCTTATTGACTTGAAGTTTATTGATAGATGTAAATTTCTGCATTGCACTTGTTCTGTACAGATCCAGCAGACATGTATTTGGTATTAGGTTGAGAAGACCTTTAAAAGAAAAGGGAGAAGGAGAAGTTTGGTCGGATTGTCATATTTGATGATAGTTAAATCAAATCAACAATCAAAACATGTCTATAAATATGTCCATGTACAGAGTAAAAAATTATGCTGCCTTTATTTAAAGGATATATCAAGGTTGGTTGCAAATCTAGAGACAATCATAAACACCTTTAAGGTGTTATATTTGGCATGATGAAATTCAATAACATGATGTAGGGTGCCCGCTTCCCATTTTTTAAAAAGTGATACGCTCTAGAAATAACACTTTTTTGGTTGCCACTTGCATACATCTAACAATGAAAGTAATGCCATGCACTATCTGCTTAAAAGATCAAACCATGGGAATTGCTTCAATCACGTCTTCAAAAAAAAAAAAAAAAAACAGAAAACAATCTCACCAAACAGTCATGAATTATTGTTCTATAAGATATCTAAGTTGCATAAGAAAAATAAAAGCAAGAAATAACTAAGAGAATACTATGCTGTCATGATTTCAATTATTAAATGCACAACCACTTTTGAATAATTTAACAAAGCAACCAAACTAAACTCTCATGTGACAAGAATTTCACAATTAAAAATAGCCTTCTCTAATCCCTATCCTAATTCATTCTTGACTTCAAAGCACAAGTAGTGTCCCAGACGAAACAAAAATGACTAGAACCCAAGCTGGCATACCTTCCTTTTGGGCATGTTATTTTATGTCATATATTAGTTAGCATCCATATATCAAGCCTGGTAATCAGACAGGACACCCATAAGAGCTAAATCCTTGGCTTCCAAAGCCTTTGAATTAGTGTGATCCAGGTCATCTTCCAACCCCTCCATTCCGGAAACGCCCCTCCATCCATTTATGTTCTCTGCTGACCTTTTCTCTCCCAACTCTTCCATCAGGGTGACCATTGCACGTGGTACGAAACCTCGATTTCCCTTACAAGGATTAGAAAGGCAAGGCCATCCACATGAGCTGAAAGCCTCTCCCCACTCCAGACCAATGCTTCACGACACCAGATGCACCAAATGCAAGAAGATGAGAATTAGAGGCCTATATTTTAATGCATGCATATTAGTCAGTCCTACATAGCATAGATTTCCACACTAATTAAGAATCTCCTAAACTGTCATAATATTAGTAAATAACTCCCCCTCGTTGTTAGCACATCTTAGATTTCCACGATCCAAGTGGAAAAACTTAAATCAAGAACCTTCTAATCCGTCAGAAAGAGAGAGAGAGAGAGAGAGAGAGAGAGATCCACCTCTCTGTTCACTGGTAACTGACACTGTTTGGAAGCATATATTTCTGGCCCCGAGCTCATCTCTTCGTTTGGTTGTAAGGGAGAGGACAGGGGCAGCAGTGAGTGTTGACTTTGTTGCTCTTCCAAGTGGGGAAGGCCATGTGAAGCGAAGAGAAGGAACAAAATGCACTTAATAGAGAACCCCTTTTAATTTTCAATAGCCTCTTGTTACATTTAAGTCCGAATCAATGCATGGTCCCGGTTGCAGACTCCAAAGTCCTGATTTTTAGCATAAAAGTTTGCAGGCTTTCCCTTATGGGAAATCTCAATCCCCATTCCTAACTGAAACGAAATAATAAACAACGAGGCATTAACCAGCAATAAATAGGAAGCTGCATCAAAAAGGTATTCAAACTCAAAAAGAAGAAAAAAAAATGATGGAAGACCCAAAATAAAGGACAACGGGCTTTTATTGCGCCTAAGTTTTCTCTGTACACAGGCTGGTTATGGTTGGGCAGGCAGGCAAGTAGCCCAGCCACAACGCAGAATGAAAAGCCCCAAAAGAAACACCAAATAGATACTGAAAAATATATATTTTTTTAAAGAAAGATGCAATTACACAAGACATCTGTAAACCCAGCCAAAATGTAAGCACAGAGGATATATGCGACAAGGAAGCAAAAGTATTCTTGAAAAGGTACTAATGAAAGGGATGAGATTTTTTTTTTTTTTTTCTTATGAGCATAACAACGAAGTACTAGAGAGAGAGAGAGAGAGTTGTCTTTCTGATTTATTTCTTCGTGTTGTGGCTGCTACCCGTGACTGCTAATGCTGCACCATTCCTTTCTTTTCTTTTGAAACGATGCGCTGCCCCATTCTTCAGCATCTGCTGCTACTCTTTACCTCTCTCTGCTTATCTCGATCAACTTTTCCCGCCAAGTGTATCTTTGTTTACTTTGCTTGCAGAAAGGCCCTGCCACCAGATCGAACCGTATAAAAATTTCAACCGTCAGCCTTGAACTCAACAGTATTACACCTAATAAAACCAAGAGTCCAGTACTACAGCAACTGAAAGGTTCGTATGAGAAAGAGAGTGAGAGAATGATGTTCTTTCGATCCCATTCCAGTCTTTAAAATCCTCAAAAAGAATACATATACATCGAACGTTCCCTACTTCAACTCACCACTCGACTGCATCAAATACCACCACTCATGCTTTGCCCAAAATATAATTTAGATCTTATTCTACTACAGAATTTACTCTTTTTTTTGAAGTTCATAAAAAACGGTGCACTACCAAAAATAAATGGATATTGGAGAGAGTGATGGAGAGTTTATACCTTTGAGAGACGAGAGGACTCTAGCATTTGCCAGGAGTGGAGGGGGAAGACCAAAAGAATTTCCTAAAAATTGAAGAACAACAACGTTCGCTAAAATAGCTGAGATTGGAACTCTTTCTTCAAGACGACATGCCCATGCCGCTGCTCCCCTCATCACTCCCAGCTCTTTGGTGGTGCTGCGACTGCTGCTGCTGCTGCTGCTGTGGCTGCTCGGCATACTGCTGCGACCGCTGCTGCTGCTGCTGCTGCGGGACTAGAAATGGAGTCTCAATTGGCTGTGGCGAAACCAGCGCCAGCCCCGACGGTGGCCCGGCGGCCATTGCCACCGTCGCACCGCTCCCCATCTGATTAAAACCTCGGCCGTCAGCGTACCCGGCGCCAAATCTCGCGAGCTCTTGCTGCTGCTGCTCGTAGCTCCTCAGCATCTCTTGTTCTCTAGCAGCAGCCACCGCTACCGCCATCTGCTGCGCCTCGGCCATCTGCTGCTGCTCCCGCATTAGGATCTGCGCGTGGTGCGGAGATGCACCGTTATGGCCAGCCCCCGCGGCCAAACCCAGCCCCATCCCAATCGCCATTCCCGGCACCCCAAAGGGTGGCGCGGATGAGGGGGAGGCCCCATGGAGGTGATACTGGGGATGGTGGTGACCGCCGACGAAAGCAGCATGGTGGTGGTGATGGTGGTGGCCGGGGTGGGGGAGGAACTGGCCGAGGGCGGCGGGGCCGATGTACGCGGAGAGCTCCTTTTTGGCATTGTAGAGATCGTGCTGCACCTGCTTCAGCTTGTGCTGGAGGAGGGAGATGTAGCCAACGCAACCGTAAACCGGGTCGCGAAGCCGCGCCTCGGCCTCGTAAGCAAGCGAATTGACGGCATCTTCTCGCTGCGCCGGCGAGAGCTCGTTCAGGAGCTTGGCGACGTTGCTCGCCCCGAAGACCCGGTGCACGTTGGCGAACTTCTGGGGTTGGTCCGGCGGGAAGTAGGGCGCGAAGACGCATCCCTGGGTGCACTTGCGCCGCAGGAACTTGCACGCGGCACATGGCGAGTTCGACGATGCCATCGCCTCCGCCCCCCTCCTCTACCTCCAAATTTTCCTAAATTGGAAAGGAAAAGAAAGAACTTAGTCCCACTCAAAATATCATCTTCAAACCTTAGGACAAAAAAAAGTCAGAAAAAAGACTAAATTTGGTTTCAAAAGGGCGGGGGGACAATAGGCCTGTAAGGCTACCAGGGGATAAGGATACAAAGAAGAATAATTGCACCAGAAGATTATATGGAAGTCGGCGATGACTAGGGTTAGAGGGCTATGGCTAGGGTTAGGGTTTCCTTTTATCATAGAAAAAGCTTATTCGGATTTGGACAATCCATTGCAGGGATCTGTACCTACCTTTAAGAAGGCCGGGATCTAATCACTTAACTGTGAAAAAAAAGTGGACCTTCCTCTCAATTCTGTGTCCCCTTTTCTCTGTTCAAAGTGATCTCTTCGTTTCCACGTCCTTCTTGTCTCCGGCTGGAACGAGCTTAGAACCGTAGGACAAAAACTTGAGGAGGATTAGATCCAGACCCCATCGCCTCTCCCTTCCCTAGCTTCCACCACCTGGAAGAAAGCAAAAGAAAAAGAAAAAGGGTGAGCGGAAATCGTTCTAAAGAACTCGCCGGAGGATACCTCTCGAACGATTTCGCCCGGCAAGAAAGAGAAAGAAAGACCGAGCGAGCGATCTGTCGATGGTTTTGACCCAACGGGATTTTTCTAACGAGGACATTTTACTTTCGGTTTTCTTTATGGATTAAATTAGAAGCACCAGAGCTCAGAGAGAAATTATAAAGAGGAGAGAAGAAGAAAGGTAATAAGAAAAATAATAAAGATGATAGGGGAGGCAGTTATTAGACCTGGGCCGCTCTGAGATCGAGCCCGCATTGATCGGATGGATTTCCGCCTCTTTGCCAGGAGAGGGAGTTTCAGATCCCAACAGAAGTCGAGAGAAGAAGAGGAGCAACCAAACAAAAATAAAGCCGTATAACCCGAAAAAGAAAAAGAAAAAGAAAATCTAAACAAGAGAGAAGAGGGATGGTGGAATGAGAGGAGAAGGATGGGAGGAGGTTTTATTTATATTTATTCTCTCTTCCCCATGCCGACGACGCCATCTTATTATTATACACGCTCGGTATATTTATTTAGCATTGAATAATCGAGGGAATTATTTATAGTAATGATATGAATTAAATAATAAGGAAAGAAGGGTTGCTGATCGTGATCCGATGTGCCTCCGGGGGGAGAGCGCGGTGTTCTGGCCGTCCGGATGGGGCCTCGGGTTGCTGGCCGTCCGATGGGGGCCAGCTTGACTACCGATCGAGTCGGTGCATGCTTAATTAGCTTGCGTTTCGCTTGGGTCGTGTGAGCTCTCTGGCAGCTTCTGGGCTTTCCTTCAATTGGGGACCAAGAACTCAAACCGCAACGTTTAAAAGGAGGCGGCTCCCGTCCCGTGGAATTGGTTTAGCCCTTGGCGTAGCTTGGCAATGGCCGCTTGCCAAGGTTAAAGAGAGTTCTACTAATTGCATGGTCCCTCTATATGACGACGTCTTATCATGCAAGAAGATATAGAGGAGGAGTGCTGTGGTTAGTGCATGCTGTTACCATGCACGAAAAGGAGTGCCAGATCTGTCTACAATATTGTAAAGTTTCTGCCGTATATGTTGCAACTCTGCATGAAGATATATAGAGGAACAATAAATCCATATATAGATACGTACGTATAAGTTAATTTCCATTGTTCATGTTGTTATTCTACATGAAGAGGAGTTGAGAAGGCATGCTTAAGTAGTCTCTATTACTTGCACACGCCATGAGCCTCAACTCAACATTACGGCCGGTTGATGGAGTCAAAGTTCTACTTACGATGTTTAGCTTCCGTCCTCTGCCTATGATAAAGCATCGATCCGATCTTCATTTTTCTTGTGCAAGTACAATCAACTATATATTATTTTTCGAAATAAAATCATTTCAAAATAGATGCCGTTGGATGTATGAACTGTTGAGTTGTCAGCAATATTCTATAAAAAACTAATTAAAGATTGCCATTACTAAAGAGCTAAAGTTTAGATGCTACTTGAGTGCACAACTAGCCTAAACGTAAGGGAGAATATTTTGGGGTCAAAATTTTCAACCATGGTGGTTTATATGGTCCCACATGCATTTATGAGAGGAGTGTTCAGATGATAGCACGTGCAAATGTTACAAATATTGTAAATCTTGAGTACTAAGAACATTATAAAAGGCTCTAGAATTATCCGATGGTAAGTTTGGCGTTTTACCGAGATCAAAGGAGGGTCCTGTTAACCGGTTCCTTTGCATAAACTTCTTGCACACGGGCTGTTATATATCCTGCCTGAAAAGAATTGGTCAACCGATTGCTCTCCATTGCCGACAAATCGATCCCATAGGCCAGGAGAAAATTTTGGTGCCGTTCGGTGTCTATAGTTGTGTGGCTCCTTACTTAAAAAGGCGACGCATTTCCAACAATCTCAATTAATTAATTAGCACTACATATTTATCAAAATTAAGTAAGAAATTGCATCACAAATGCTTGGTAAATTACATTTAAGTTTCATCAATAAGGATATGGTGTGCATACCGTAGACATGCATGAAGTTTACTTCTGCAACAGATGATGTAAAGCACCATAACAATTAGCTTCCAGGTGTGTTCTACAGATAAAGAGTTATTTTTGTTGTTCACTAATTGAATTCTTGGAGATCATTCACAGTTCCTTATTCAAGTGAAGCTTAGTGATGCGTGATCATTGGGTCTAAAAGTAGTTTCTCTAGTGCAACTAGTTAAGTTTTCGGCTAGATCTTGCATTTTTATTCTTGGTGGAGGAGCAAGAGTATTAAATTATAGTGTTTTTTCTGATTTTTCTTATTTTGGATTTTTCGATGAAGATGTTTTTCTAGTTGGTCCCTTTGCAACAACATGTGATTGTGCAAGAAGAATTGAAGTTGGCATATATGGGTGCCTAGGCTATAATATTTTGTATGAAAAGCGGTTAGTCTATTGCTGATCAAGTGTTTCAATCATCAACATAAGCCATAAGTGTAAAGCTTGGTGCCATTTGGGCTAAACAATGGAGAGAAGGATTGATCTACCTTCAATCATTTTAGTCAAGCAGTACGTAACTAGAGCTTTTGCGGTCATGTTATGTGTTTAAATTAGATGATCGATCAGGACATGACAATAAGTCTAATGCCATTGGTCATGCTTCTCTTAAGTAAAGAGCAGCATCTATGTATCATTCTTGTAGCTCATGGCATGGGTAGGGCCTGATGGAAATAGATATGAGAGAGAATATAGATTAGAATCATTTTTGGATTCTTGATTCATCATGATTTTGTCTAATTTTTTTATCTTTTGCTATTGTATAGGTTTATCGGTTGATTCTTGAATAGTCGCAAGATTATCTTATAGACTTGAAATAAAGACACTGCAATCCAAAAGAAATTAGGAAGCAAATATTTGAATCCATAAAGGAAGACCCAAGATTGTCTATCTTGAAACAGGTATAACATAAATAATTCAATAAAATTAGTTTGCCCATCTGCTGATCAAGTAAGTGGTAACATTAGTATGGATCTAAGTTCCTGTATTACTTTGTTTTATATCACTAATCTCAACTTGCAAATCCAATTAATTTACTATAACATGTGGATTTAGTATTCGATGAATGACCTGGGAGATGTTCAAAAGATTATTCATTCGAAGAACCATGTTCCCAATAAAGACTCTTAGACTCTCCATCTTTAAAAATTAATCAAGCTTTGAATTTTTGAAATAAAATATTGCTTAGTTAGACTAAGGCGCCTCATTATCTTAAACGATGTGTCTACATTTGATTTGGAATTCAATAGTTGCTAAAGGGTCATGCTTTCTCTTTTTGTCAATGTCATGCACTCTTTTCTATTATGAGTACTTCACCATTTGATGTTCCAATATTAGAAGATATGCTATTTATACATATGAATGTTCTAATATTAGAAATTTGAGTTATGTTATTTATGCTTCATTAGATAAATTTTAACCGATTATATGGTAAGAAAAACATTTGAGAGCAATATGGAACTACTGATAGGTATGGAGAGATTACAGAATATTTTGTGACAATAAATTTAAGAAGATGTTTGGTGGCTTAAAAGTTAATTCAAATGTTCAATGATAAATAAGAATAAAATGCATCTTTGCTCTTTAATTCTACTCAATTAACTAATACAACTTAATTAACTAATCTCATAATAGGTCAAAGCAGATGTCACATCGGACAATAATAAAGAGTATGCAAAAACGGACAAGAGTTTACCAAGATGGAAGAATTTTCTTCACATCTGGTGCAATTTCTTGATAAAAATGTTAGAGATCTGTCTTCCTAAAGCTATAATCTATTCATATTATGTAGAAAAAAGTGAGTGCATACTTAGTTAACAATTTTCACAGCCTATTTGGACATGTATTTAGTTCTAATATATATTGGATAATTTATAAGGTAAAAAAAAAATCCAAATATTACCTTCTTGCTTTTGTTTTTTTTATCTTTTTTATTATGTGATTCCAGATGAAGAGCCTATGATAATTTCTTATTAAGTTATCTAGGATTTCTTATTAAGGCCTTATTTGACTAAGCGCTTTTGGAGAAATAAAAAATCTCTAGCTACCCCAAAAGCATTTTTAAAAATTTTATGAATTTAATAATTTTTAGCTCTAATTAACTACTTCATTTCCTTGCCAACAAGAAACATGGTTTTATAGTATAATAGTTACTTAAGTTATCTAGGATTTCTTATTAAGGCCTTATTTGACTAAGCTTTTGGAGAAATAAAAAATCTCTAGCTACCCTACAAGCATTTTTAAATAATTTTATGAATTTAATAATTTTTAGCTCTAATTAACTACCTCATTTCCTTGCCAACAAGAAACATGGTTTTATAGTATAATAGTTACTTATAAAAAAAAATAAAGAAATCAAGAAGGTCAAAAAAAGTTATACCATGTTTTTCGTATCTTAATGGTATAAATTTGGTATTTATAGGATGCATCAGCACATAATTTGTATACACAAGGTGCTTAGCCATAAAAAGGAAGAAAATGCATTCATGTTCTTAAGAACCATGAGGTCTTAAATCCATAAGATTTGATTGACAAGACAGTTAATGTTTCTTGAATCTAGCATAAGATTTGTGCTTCAAGTCAAACAAGATATGTTAATGGATTGATTATTGCAAGGTCTTCTGTCATGAAATCATGAAACCTTAATTAGGGCATATTTCTTTCGCTTAAATAATTTTTGATGAATGTCACCACGATATCTCTTCTTGTTTGGATTGGACTAAACTGGTCAGAAGACTTATCTTCTGCCTCCATTCACTCATTATATATCCTCTGTGATTGTGAACTACTTAATGTCGCATGCGTCCAACAAATTAAATACGTGAATTAATTAATGCATAGCCTTCCCCCCCCCAACAAGCAGGTCTCCAGAAACCACGTCGGATGTGCATTGATACGGCCGATTCTATATAGTAGTGACAAAGAAACATCATTGTCTAAGTGCAAGGGTGCCATGATGGCATGAGGAAACAACTGGCGTAAGGAAACAAAAATAGCTCTTCGGACCCACCAATTTTGCAGAGCTATAAATCTTTGCTGGGTGCTGCACATCCTTAGGATTAGGTTGGTATCAGAGCAGCAGAGCTTGCCAAGACCCTGCGACCGTTTTGACTCCATCTTATAAACGTTTTGAAATCTATATTTGACGCCACCTCCATCTTATAAACGTTTTGAAATCTATCATTGTGTCTTAAAAAGGCACTTATTGTGAATCTAAATATAATGACATGAATGATGTGAAATATTTGTAAGTTTGAGCTTTGAAGTTTTTATTATTATTCAGTTTACATCTTCTGTGGTCCAAAGTTGCATGGAGATATTTCTCCTAACCATCCATGCTATCATAAAATGTGAACTTTATTTGTCCATGTTGTCGTTATATATCTTCCTACCGCTCTCCCCCCCCCCCCCCCCCACCCCAATCCTCACCTTCATGATAATTTCTTTGATAAATAATTGTCATTAACTCAGCAATTAACACTCGAAGGAAGAGAAATAAAAGAAATGAATCACCGGCCAAAAGTTTAAAACAATAAATAGAAAATAATTTTAAAGAGAGAAAAACCACAAACATACATCGTTCTTGGCACACTTATCTCGTGAGCCTAATGCTAGTTACTATAATAAATAAGCAATTGCTTTTTTTTTTTTTTTCAGATTGGCTTATAATTTGTTTTGACTTAATTCCTTCGGGATTTGGGTGATCATATATAAATCTCTATCAATTTTGTAGACAACTTTTACTCTGGAAACAATAGATAAGGAAGAGGAGGTTTCTTCGTTGCATGTGAAGTTTTTTTTCGTATGGCAATCAAATTGATGAAGCCCATATGGTTAGTCACTAAAAGAGTTGCTATATAACCATATAAGTGCTCGTTTTAGTTCTTCAAAATTATTTATTTATTTTATATTTATTTGACTTTCAAATTTTATTCATGTTTTTCAATTTTATAAAAATTCATAAGTAAATTTTATACTTTTTTTTTGTTGTTGTTTAAGTCATGTTTGGTATTCAATGACTAAATATTTTTCATTTCAGTTATCAGATTGATAACTAATTCAATTATTTTAGATAAGGTTTTTTTTTTGGGTACAGATGGGTGATCACACCATTCTAGGATGAGTCAAACTCGATATATCCGAATACAAAATTTGTGACAAGATAAGGGGACAAGGGCCACCCTGCTTCCAACTCCAGAAACCTGAATGATAGGCCACCCTTGCGGCAATCCAATCGGCCGCTGAGTTGGCCTCCCTGTAGATATGGCGAATCTGGACGCTGACAGCACCCAGAAGGAGATATCGGATGTTGCTAATCAAAGGGATAGTCAGCAGGTGGACATTGGACTCCTGACGGATCCAACTAATAACCGTAGCTGAGTCGCCCTCAATAATAAACCTCCGACCACCCAAGCTTCGAAGGGCATGAGAGATACCAGCCCAAGCTGCATATAATTCAGCAAGGGGAACAGAAGCATCGAGAAGCCCAAATCCACCAGCCGCAAGTAGTGAACCCTCCGACCCTCGAATCACAAAAGCAGATCCCGCACATCTACCACGAACACTCCCATCAAAGTTGATTTTGATAAACCCTGGAGGTGGGGGCTCCCAAGAAATGAAGATCGTACGCCGGTTCGCTGCTAAAGCAGCATGGGAGTCCCAGAGGCCAGGCCTATCAACATCAATAGACCTCTGATGCAGAGTGTACTCAGTAGATAAGGAGACAGCAGTCCTGACAACCCGAAACGTAGGAGTGAGCACGTCCGAGAATACGAAATGGTTCCGGGATAACCAAATCTGGTGAGCAACATAGGCCAACCTCGGACCCAACTGATGGTTCCCTCTTCTCGTGTCCTGTCTGATCTGTCGGAGGAAAGATATACGATGGGAGTCCCGATCGTGCAGCCAAGGGCACGCACCAACTGTTTGCCAAATCTGTATAGCTCTGGGGTATAAGAAGATAGCATGATCCACAGTTTCCTCCTCCAGGCTATACACCGGGCAGATAGGCATGATCCTCATCCCTCTCCCAGAGAGCAAAGAACAGGTAGGAAGAACATTCCAAGCAAGCTTTCATATGAACAGGCAAACTCTAGGGTGAATGGGAAGATGCCAAATCCATGCTAAGTCCATAACATGCAAGGGCAGAGGCCTATAGATATGCAAGAGGTCCCTGATAGAAACTCGAGTCATGCAGGAACTCCGTCATACCCTAATATCGGTAGTGTGACTCGGAATGAGAGGAATAGAAGTAATACGGCGATAAAGCTCTCCACCGAATAGGTTAGCCGCCAGCGAAAAGTCCCAATCAGTATGATCATTGGAAAGGAGATCACAATCTCTCATACCATTAGGGATATCTATGGTCACGAAGGTTGGCCACCGCGATAGGGGGAGATCTGCAATCCAAGTATCCTGAAGGACATCGACAGTAGTACCATCACCAATCATCCAAGAGGTGCAGTCCAGAACATCCGAAGCATACCGACATACCTCTTTCCAAAAGAAGGAGTGCCCACGAGAGGACTGACAGGTAATGGATTGGTCCCAATCACCATATTTGCCATGCATAAAGGAGCTCCACAAACAGCGTGGATCAAGCAAGAACCGCGAGGCATGCCTAGCTATCAAAGCCTCTCTCCTGGCTATGAGAGATTGGATTCCAAGACCACCATCAGCAATCGGCATACAGATGATATCCCAGGCCAGAAGATGGACCCCATGACCATCCTGCCCCGAGGCCCAGAGGAAGTCCCAAAAGAATCGCTCAATCTTCCTCAGGCAAGACACTGGAATGGTTGCATTAGATAACAAATAGAGAGGAAGAGAAGATAGCACTGAACGTAAGAGAGTGAGCCGAGCCATCATCGATAGCCTGATGACCAGCCACCCATCCAATCGTTCGCGAACCCTCCTCTCCAGAGCAGTGAAATTAGAACAACGAGGCCTTCTTCCCGTAATTGGGATCCCAAGGTAGGATAGCCGATCAGCCTGAGAAGTAATGCCCATGATGTGCAAGATGGATCCTCTAATAGCTGCAGACATCTTTGGACTAAAGCAGATCAGAGATTTACTTAAATTAATTTTCTGACCAGAAGCCCGACAATAAGTCTACATAATGGATGCAAATATGGAAGCATTATGAATAGAAGCCTTTCCCAAAAGAATACAGTCATCAGCGAACAGAAGGTGGGAGAGGGTCGGCCCGCTGGGACTCGCAGAATAGGGAACAAGAGACAGATCCATCTGAGCCTGAATGAGAGCCCTAGACAGAGCATCAGCAGAAAGAATAAAGAGAAAAGGGGATCGAGGACAATCCTGCCTCAATCCAACCTCAGAGTGAAAATAATCCATCTGACCTCCATTAATGATGAGTGAGAAAGATGGCCGATGAACACACGCCATAATCCAGTCAACAAAACGACCATCAAACCCAAACTCAGTAAGAGTATATCTCAGAAAATCTCAGCTCATTCTGTCATAAGCTCTCTCCATGTCAAGCTTAACAGCCATAAGACTCTGACGCGAAGAAGCTCGTTGAAGGTCATGCATGAATTCTTGGGCTAAAAGGGCATTGTCAGTAATACTTCGTCCCCTAATAAACGCACCCTGCTCAGGGGATATGAGACGAGGGACCACTGGAGATAGACGGGACACCAAAAGGTGAGCACACACCTTATATAAGGTAGTACACAGATTGATAGGCCGATAATGCTGAGGGGAGGAGGCATCAGGGCGTTTGGGCACCAAGGTAATAAGGGTCCGATTCCAATCAGAGGGAATAGAGTGAGAATGAAACACAAGCTGAATGGCCTGCACAACCTCCTGACCCACTATATTCCAATAGAAGCAGAAGAACAATGGAGGGAACCCATCAGGCCCAGGGGCTTTGTCAGCACCTAGATCCCATAAAGCCTGCTGAATGTCATCCGCCGAAATCGGCCTAGTAAGAAGAGCATTCTCCACAGAGGTGACCCTGAAGGGGGCAAAACAGCAAACACTGGTAGCCCACACCAGAATGCTCCGTCCATCTAGACTGAAAGAACTGAAATAACAAGTTCCTGATCACCTGAACATCCTCCTGAATATCCCCTCATCATCAACTAAACGCCTAATGCGGTTTATCGCACAACGCTTCAATGTGGCCTGATGAAAGAATCTAGTATTGCAGTCCCCTCCCTAATCCACTGGATTCTGGACCTTTGCCTCTAAAAAGTCTCCTGCTGCAACAAAAGGGAGTGGTGCTTAGCCACACTAGATCTGAGAGTCAAAAGATCAGACTGGTGAAAGAACCCCTCTTGGTCCTCTTTCGACTGCAAAGTAGAGATAATAGACTCAACCTGCTCAACTTGCCTGACAATATCCCCCACCTCTCTTCTGTTCCATCTAGAGAGTCGACGACCAGCAAGAATCAGACGATGAGACAGTCTATAGGTCGCGCTCCCTCGAACAGGTAATTTTCAAACCTGAGAGATGATAGATCTAGCAGATGAATAGAAAGTCCAGAATTTCTCGAATCTAAACATCCTATTCTGATGAATAGTATGATCGGTGGAAACAAGAATAGGACAATGATCGGAGCCAATTCTGGACAAATGAGTAATAGTAACAGAAGGGAAGAGCTGGAGCCAAGAAGGAGATGCCATGGCCCTATCCAGTCTTTCCCACACACGGGCAGTACCCTGGCGATTATTACACCAGGTGAATTGGGATCCAGAAAATCCCAAATCCAAGAGCCCAGCAGAAGATATAAAGGATCTAAACTCAACAACATCCGGAGATCCGAGAAATGGCCGACCCCCTCTTTTCTCATCAGCCCCAATAATGCAGTTAAAATCACCTGCAATAAGGGAGGGTAAGCCTTGAGCAAGAAGAAAAGAAGCTCCACCCATAGATCACGTCGCAGTCTGAAGTCAGTGCTGGCATAGACACCCGAAAGAAGCCAGGGAGCTAAGGAACCCTCAGAGATGACTAGTGACACTTGCTGACCACATCCATGGAAGGCATCAACCCTGATGTTATTATTTCTCCAGAGAACCAGAATGCCACCTGATAGTCCAACCAATTCAATGGTATAAGAATCCCACAATCTGGAAAGCTGTCTCCGAAGACGAGCCAGGCTATCCCCAGACAGACGAGTCTCCACCAAAACACAAATATCAAAATCATGAAGCTGCAATAACCTACCAAACGAGGAGCGAAACGAAGGTTTCTGAGCACCTCGCACATTCCAAAAAAGAATCTTCATACAGTAGATTGAGTGGGGGGGATTGCATCCATATCCCCATATATCTGCAAGACAAACGAGTTGTTAGTAGTGTGGGAGTCCCCAAGCTCCGTATCACTGCATCCCCCCGGTCCCTGACACACATCCCGTGCCAAATCCATAGCCATAACTGAGTCATCTTGCTGAATAACTTCCTTAAGAAGGGAGATAGCAGAGTTATGATCCTTTCCTGACACCATAGGGGGCATAGAGGACTCTGGTTCCTTCACAGAGTCACCATGCAGAATGGACTGCTTAGACTGAGGGATAATAACATCGATGGTAATTCCCCCCCCCCCCCGGCTCCTGTAGGGGGACCCCAGATGTGGACCCCGGTATAGGCTCAGCCAGACCGCAGAGTTTCTTAGCGCCCCGGTGAGTCTGGACACCCGAACCTCAAATTGAATCACTAACAGCCGAGAAAATAAAGGAGACAGATCCTTTGCCTTTTCCAGCATTAGGGGCCTTTCCTTTTGATTTAGAGCCCCTAGGAGCAGAACTCTGCGACCTTGACTCAATTGGTCGGCCCCGCTTCGAAGTGACCGGAGTCGAGACCAAGCAGCAATCTGAGGGTGTAATGTCTAAATCAGAAATCAGTGTAGAGAATGGATTAAGGACCTTAATCCCTAGCTGAAGAGCTTCAACCATTTGACACCCATTCAGAGCCTTAGGATCTGAAACTGGCACGACACCAATGAACCGGCATGGCAGTCCAGAAGCATCCCTACTGTGCTCTGACGCCCGTGGAGAAGAAAGGGAGACCTTGCCACCAGATTGAACCCCAGTGTGAGTCTCAGACTCTGAAACCGGCACGGCACCACTCCCTGAACGACCCAATTGAACTCCAGACTGAATCTTAAACTGAGAAACCTGCACAGCGCCATTCCCTGATCGACGATCCGTTTTCTTAGGCAGTTGCCAGCCACCAACCGAAGCAGGGGAATGCGACGCTTCCACCTGAGCCATCACCGATGGAGCCGTAGCCTGAACCAGGGGGGACTTCCTCCGCCGGACTGCAGCCATCCACGAACCAAACCACGATGTAGCCTGGGACGGAACACACTACGGCTCCACCCCACAGGATTCCACAAGATGCAGAGAAGCGCAGAATGGACAAATGTCATCAACATTCTCGTAGGAGAATTGCTGCCAAAAGGGTTCCTTGCTTCCACGAATTCTCACCCCTGGCTTGAGAGAGCTGCCCACATCAACTCGTACGCATACACGGGCGAATCCCCCCCGGTTCTTCATCTTTGTTGCATCATCTGAAAATTGGAATTCCCCTGCAGCCGAGAGGATCAAGGAGAGGATGTCATCTGACCAGAACTCCAGCGGAAGCCGGGAAAGACGGATCCACAGTAGAGCACTGAGAAGGGTGTCGTTCCCAGGGACGAACTCCGCTTGCCATTCTGCAATCGCAATCGGTTGCCCATTCACAATCCACGGATGGTGCAGAACAAGATCCCTGGCTTGAAGATCATGGAAACGGAGGATGTAATGCTTATGGGAGAGAATAACAGCTTCCACCTCTCCTTGCACACCAGCTCGACAGAGCTCTCTGAGGATCGCCTCTGGCGGAACCCAGCGGGAGAGGTTGCGAGCTATCAACGACGACCTCTCCCAAGCAGCAGCTTCCACCTCCAGGGAACGTTCAGGGACATGAATGATGTCCGGGAACAAGCGCTCGAGCTCCGCCACCTCTGCCAAAGATGGAGGAGTAATCCACTCGAAACGGGTAAGCACTCCGCCATGCCCTCACAACCGGGCCAGACTCATCAAGCACCACTGGAGAAGACACAGGGGAAGAAGCCATCTGCCCACCGTTGAAGATCGAAAATGGCGACGAGAGCACCGGGGATCAGCAGCAGCAAAGAGGAGAAGCACAAATCTTAAAGCAGGCTCAAACAGAGAAACCCTAGCTTAAACCCTAGCAAATTTTGATTGCTCTACTGTGTTTAATCGATGGTGAAATCATTAAGTTCTTTTCTTTTCCAATTAATCAAATCAAAATTTCTCAAATTTACATTATTCCAAAAAAAAAACTTTGATGGTTCTGTCTCTGATCGCTCCGCTGGTTCTGAGTTTGTCATTCATGGGCCGGAGGGATAATTACTTGCGCTGGCGGTCATAGCTTTATTGATATTTCGATTCCTATGGCGGAGCTCCAGGCTGTCTGGGCTGGGATCACTCATGCCGTTCGACAGCTAGGCTATCGCAGGTTGATCATTGAGGGAGACTCTCTTATGGTTATCAGGTGGATGAGGCAGGATGGAGATCCTTATTCTTTTCTAAATCCTCTGATCAGAGATATTAGAGTCTCTCTTCAGGTTACTACTGCCATAGTCATTCGTCATATCTACAGGAAAGCCAATGCAGCAGCCGACTGGATTGCTTCTTCTATTGCTCGTCAATTCGATCGATGAGATTGACATGTCAGTATTCTTTATTCTATTATTTTACATTAAATTCTGTACTTTAATATTTTGGATTTAACTCGCATTAGAGTGATATGATTGACGTCTGTTAAAAAAAAAAAAATGCATTAGCCCTAGCCATTGTTTTCCTTGGGTGGAGGTCATGCCAGCGCGTCAACTGTGTGGTCGATTGGGAAGGTAGGTAGGGTGTGGGGCCAAAGTCCGGCGTGGGGAATAAAAGATATGGAGCAGGTCCACCCTTAGGGGCCGGGTCCGGCGCCGGCAACGGTTGGTGATGACGAGTAATGAGTGGATGTGGCAGCGGCAGCCCAGGAAGCACGTGAGTGACGGCGTGCGTGTGAAGGAGTCAGGTTGACCGGTACTGCCGTTTAGCTCTTTAGTGGCTTCAGGTGAGATTTTCAAGCAATTGGATACGATTTTAAGCTAGATTCAGGAGTTCAAACCTAGTTCATGAAAACAACATTTGAGAATTTTATTTAACGTATTTTTTATAAATATATTATTTAGCTTTTTTTATTATTTTTTGAAAGGATAAGAATATATATACACCTCATCATAAAACTTTCATTTAAAATTAACTTGATTCTTAGACGTTTGATTGCTATTGGTGTAATCCCTTATATTTTAAAAATATTATACTTCTAATTCTCATTGCGTAAAGTCAGTTAAAAGGATGTAGAGGTATGTGAATCCCATCATCCAATTAAATAAAAAAAAATAAGCCTCTCACCCATATGTAAAAGGCTGAGATATGTTTCTTTTTTTTTTTACGAGGTACTGCAAAGAATTTTAACCTTAATTAAAATTGATGAAATAGTTGATGCATAATTATCAACTAGCCTGTATATTTATGTTAAAGTGATGCATCAGCTATAATATCAATTTGCATTAACTCAATGTAATCAAATGCCAAAAATATAATATTTTTAAAGCATAATAGATATCAAACGTCGGTGCGATGGGATCTCGCCGATCCAGCAAACACTGGAGGGCTTAAGAACAATAGCTGTGATATTTTTTTTTAATATATATTCAAGAGACCGGCATGTTATATTCAGTCTATTCAAGATTTAATTATAACAGCTTTATATTTATTGTTATTTTGACCATATTGAGGCCACTTTTCTGTATCATTATGCAGATCATAAAAAATCCTAAGAAGTTTTTCTCATGCCATATTTAATGATAATTTTAGTATAAAGATAAGCCGACGTATCTTATGCTTGATGACATATAATTGATTATTTTACTTCATGTTGATGAGCATCCATCCCGTACGTATTGTTAGGATGTGGTAAAATTTAATAAAAAGTACAGTATTTATCCCAGCCCAAAGGGGAATCATTATGTTTTTAAAATTACGGTGGGTTGAAGGATTTGTATGGTATATGTTAAATTGTTAATTAAGTTGATTCTTGTCGCTAAAGGCCCTAATCACTTCCTGATTATCATTGCATCAATAGCTTCGTCGCATAAAGAGGCATATAAAGTGCTGTGGTTCACCCTTTAGAAAAAGAGATCGATATTGTAATTAATGCTAACATGATCACCAAATTAACTAATTATATATAAATATAATTAGTAATTTGGATTTAGTTTGTGTGGCTCAAAGCATATAATATTAAATATAATTAAACACGTATGTTCACCTGTTCTCTCTGTGCATACTTATTTTAGTATATCAGAGGTGACAAAGCTGTGTGAGAGATGGGAGTGGTCCAATTACAAGTGTTTTAGTGTCATGTATGCAAAAAAAACTAAAAATAGGCTAAGGATTTATATTTAAATATGGTTGAACAGTGATTTGTTAGCCCTGGCAAGGCATTGACAAACACCCTCGCGTCTAAATTCTTATCCATGAAGGATGATGGCTCTGGTGGTGTATGTGAACAAATATTGGAGAAGAGAAGCATAACGTTTCAATTAAATCGCTAAAAGTAAACATGTCTAAATTATTTTTCATCCACTGCATACTCCATTCTCTACCTCTTAAATATGGACCATTCAAAATTTATCATAGCTTACCAAAGAAAAAGCAAAAAAAGAGGTTCCATGCTTCTATAACTATGTTTATTGTTAGGATTTAGCTTGAAATTTCCATGTTGTATGTTGCAGTTTAATTCTTTTACAGAATTTTTTTTATTGAAATTTGGATTGAATTTACTATTGAATTAAAATTTCTTCTTATATATGGAGTCTTTTATAAGTATTTTCTTTAATTTTCTATTGAGTTGAAATATTTTCTTTTTGTAGAGTTTTCTTACTAATATTTAACTTGAATTTTTATTAGGATGTAGCTTAAATATATTGAATTAAAATGCTTTTCTTTGGTAGAGTTTTATTATTGGGATTTACTTGAAGAATAATATACTATTCTATAAAAAAAATATTTTGTTAATATTATTTTTTATATGTGAGTAGCTTTAGGTAGAATCAATTGTATGTGAGGCTTTTAAGAATCATTTTTGAGTTTATTGGTTCTATTAGATTTTGGAGTTTTTTTGAAGATTGTATAATCTTATTGCTAGTGGATTATTATAAAGTAACGAGTCATGTTAAAATTTAATTCTAATGTAACATCTCAAAAATAATTTTATATTAGATGAAAAAAAAAAGATTTAAGTGCTTATAATTTCAGTCACTTACTATCAATTAATTTTCACTCAATTTTTAAAACCGCATGGTATCATTCCATTAATAGGATTAAATCTTCTTCAAATATGGTAATTTTAAATCATCTAGGAGGCTAAGCACCAATTAGCAAGCAATGTGGTAATTTGAAACTAGCTTCAAAGTAAACACATCCTAAAATAAGGCTGCATTTGACATCATTGTCATTTTAAAATACACAGAGGAACACGTTTTGCAATTACTATTTCTTTTTTACTTTTTACAATTCTTACAAAGTTAGAAACATCAACAAAAAAAAAAAAAAAAGTTACTCTTTTATATGGAGTTCTAAAAGGTTAATTCTTGAAAAAATTGAAAGTAAAAAAACAAAATAAAATTACTTTCACCTTTTTTTTTATAAATAATAAAAATTACTTCTAAAAAAGAAACAATAATAATAATAATGTATTCGAATGTATAATTTGATATAGAATATGGTGTTTTCATTTTTTTAAAAAAATAATAGAAGGTAGGAACAAAAGGATACCAACGACAACGAGAGGCCTCAGCTGATGTTACTCCAGTGGTCCAGCAGTCCTTGTCTCCACCATCTTCTTCAAAGGGACCATGTGTGGACCATTTTGTCCTGCCCCCAGTACTCAAGGTGATGGAACCTTTTTTGGAGTGAATTGAAGCAGATGGGGCCTCATCTGCACGCCATTGAGCGCTAGCGGCAACAGTTGGAACATTTAGGCTCAATAATTCATCATGGTCCCAACCTGGATTATCGATTGATCGATCATGTGTACGTCAGTGATGTGTTCTTCGCTAGCTTCAGGGACCCGCGTGCTGTTTCGATATACTTACAGGCGACGAGTACTTCAGTCAAAGGTTTCTCTCTCTTCTCTTCTCTTCTCTTCTCTTCTGCAAGTGTAAGCTGCAAGCATGAATGCAGAGGCTAATTAATTAATAACCAGCCCACCATATATTTATTCATTTAGCTGCATAGCTAGTACGTAGTATATTGCACCCTTGTACTCAAATAATGCTGCCACCTTCTAAGCCTCTATATATATACATAAAATCATTTTAATTCTCAAACTTTAAGAATGTTGCATTCCTAACTTATACATCCTGTCGCATAAAGTTGATTAAAATTATCGAAATAGCTGATGTATTATCTTAATAAAAATTTAAAAAGATTTTTATCTGTTGATATGGTATATCTGTTTATTAATTTTAACCGTCCTGAGCCGGTTGTTGAAAAACAGTTACCTAATGAAAAGTAACTGGTGTTACTTTTCCAATAGTCATTACAAGTAGAGCCTTAATGCAATACTAGCTAAGATTAATGCTAGTTGTTTATTCATAAAATGCCTTTGGTGTTTCTTTAGCATTCCATGCAAGTATTTAATAGTTGTACTATCAGAAATCAACCTTTATCAAGGGACATTACCAAAGAATATGTCCTCAGAAAATTACCAAGGGATTAGAAAGGGATTTTCAAAGAATTTTAAATTACATTCAAATTTTAGTTTCAGAAAGGAATTTCTAAGAGATTTGCTAGAGATATATTTTTCTTGATAAATTCTTTAAAAATCCCTTGATAATCTGCAAGGAATCGATCAGTGAGTGATTATTTAAATAATTTTTAGTAAGAAATTTGTAAGAAAAGTTTAACCTTTTAGAGATTTACTAAGGAATAAATTCTTTGGTGTTGGTAAGATATTTTTAAAAAAAGAAATGATATCAGAAAGGGATTTTTTCTTAGAAATTCCTTAGTAATTTTAAAATCTTGTACCTAACATATATCATTCTCTCAATAGCATAAAAATAAAAGTCATAAGTAAAATTAATATTATGTACTAATTTTTAATACCATTAATTAAAGCAAAAAAAAAAAATTCCTTCATTCATCCCTTTCTCTCTAACTCATTGGTAAGGGATCAGCTTTGAACCCTTTGGTCATAGGTGTACTCAGTTTGTAATCATCTAGGGATTTTTTTTCCTCAGTAAAGCCTTCATGCAATACTAGCTAAGATTAATGGTAGTTTATTCATAAACATGCCTTAATGCCAGTTTATTCACAAACATGCCTTAGTCCATGAAATGCGTCATCTTGTTTTCCTTCCATAATAATAGCATTAATAATATTATCCGGTTGGTTGTTCGCATTGTATTTATCAAAAAATAAAAGAAAAAGCCATAATAATAACCGCAACTTTCAGTTCGTCATGCTGAACCCCAGCCATCTACACCAACTACCCTTCAAATTTTCCGTCCATCTATTAATTTGGTGAGAGATGAGACCTTCTTGGACCATGCGTATATCTCGTCTCGATCACATGTGATAGATGTTAACTATGCTTGGGTAAATGTACTGGTTGTCTGCATATGTCTGCATGGTATACCATATATACATGCATCTAAGACACCTGCCATTCGCCTACCCAATATTTTACCGCTACTTGAACGTGCCAGGCCATGCACTTCATCAAATAAACAAAAGAGTGGTTAGTCTTTGGCATTTTATTTCTGGATCATTGAGCTGCTTAATTTGAACTATTTCAAACCACTTCGAATCATTAATTTGCAGCTGTACATACTGGAAATTATTGTACCTAAGGTTAATATATATATCATGTTGCATCGATCACTGATCAAGCTATCTCTGTGCATAGAATTGATCGATCTCAAGGAAAACAACTCATGTAAGCAAGACTCTTCATCATATTATCTTCAAGCCCCAACCTCTGGCGT
The DNA here is from genome assembly GCA_900491605.1 of Calamus simplicifolius. NCBI lineage: Eukaryota > Viridiplantae > Streptophyta > Magnoliopsida > Arecales > Arecaceae > Calamus > Calamus simplicifolius. The sequence continues at coordinate 224,025 of UESW01005092.1, read as the reverse complement.
ACAAGATGAGAAGGACGTGTGCTATATATATGGGCTATGCAATATTGCCTTCATCTTACTGTCAATCAAAAGAAAGAAAATTTACTTAGTTTTCTCAAAGGAAAATTTGTGTGCTCATTAATTCATGCTAGCTAGCAATTAGCTTTAAGGTAGAGAGACAAACACAGTTTTTAAAGAGAAGAGCAGCTAGCTAGCAGCATATATATATGTATATATGTTCGAATGTCAAATGAATGGAATTCAGCAAACTATTTGCAAATCCAATAATGGGAAGAGTTCAATAAGAAGAGTTCGATATATATGATGACATCAAAGACTAGATTGAAAAAAGAAGTTGCCAAGCGGCTCACATGAAGTGCCTTCGGGTACTGCCTTTCGGCTGAACGGAAATAAATGACGAGGGGGAGCATGAGGACACGTACGAATCAGCCTATTCGTCGGTTCTTTCTCTCCCTTTCCCGGTGGCCTCCTCCTGGCCCTGGGCCCGTCGTCGGCGGGCAAAAATTCCAGGGCCTTTAAAGGGACCGCATGAATACAGTGGCCGAGTCAAAGCTCGCAGGACGTTCTCCCCATGCTCGTAGGGGGCACCTCGGCCCCACTGCCTTCCTGCCACGTGATGGAGTAGCCCCTCAGCCACCACATAGCAGACACCTCACGTTTAGGCTTGGCCACCCAGCAGGGACCCCTCTTCTTCTTCTTCTTCTTCTTCTTCTTCTTCTCTCTCTCTCTCTCTCTCTCTATCTATCTATCTATCTTTGATAGCAAGATGACGCGACGCCAAGGGGGGGAAGATAGGGTGGGGAAATTCTCGTCTCAAGCTAGGAACTAGGGGCGGCCACAGGACCACAAATTTTTTTTTATTTTTTATTTTTGGGTTCCAAGAGTGGAATTAGGCTTGTTTTTTGCTCACCAACATCAGCTATTAGAAGCCGCTATTTAATTATGATGGATCATAGGCAATCGCTATAGTTGTCTCTCTCTAAAATAGTCATGACGAGTGCGGCCTTAAGCATCATTATCATGCACCATTTTGCCGCATTATTGGAATTAATGCTCAATTATGGCTGCTTGCTGAAGTTCTGGTTCATGGGAACCCATGTTCAGGTGTGAACTTAATTATTGATGTACTTGAGCGATTAACAACGAAATGTGCGGATGCTGATAACTTCTGATAATTGTGGCTGTGTTTGGTAAAGGTATGAGCTATTTGTGGTCCATAGGATTTGATTCCAGCTATTGGCCGGCACCTCTCTTCTGGACATGTTGATTAGATTTAGGTTCATTATCGAAAGAAAATTTCTAGGTTAAATTGGTTGATGAATTTTAGTAAAATAGATTTCTAAAAAATTCAACATGAATAATTTATGTCATTTTTAAAACTTATGTTATCCAAGTCATCAAACTAGAAAATAAATTTTACATGCAACAAACGAATCAATCATATTTTGTAACTATTTAATTATATTAAAAAGTTTCAGAGGTAACCAAACCATATATATATCCCTTGTATTATCCAAATTTATAATAAACATAAAACTAAACCAGCCAATTATGATGGGTATATCTAATTAAAGAAGCTAGCTTCTTGTTGCCAGCAATCAATTAGTTCTTGAAACTATCACAATAAACCATCTAATAATTATGGCTAAGATTTAAGTTAATTATATTTGTTTTATTTATAATATATTTAAAAAAATTCATGCATGGCAATGCTTATAAAATTAATATTTTTTAAAATTTATACATTATTATTATTATTCTTATTATGAATAATTTTGAACGAGACTATATATATATCAATCAGAGGCATCGTTTTGATATCACGTGAGCATTCTCAAGACCTGTCCCCTGGCCTTCTTCTCATGCTGCACTCAGTGAGCGCCATGCAAACAGTACTTGCACTGGTCACCGTCGTTTGGCTCCGACGTGACGCAAGAAATCTTGAGAAAGCTGCGGACAATCCTGTTGACGTAGAAGTTGGCCGTTTGGAAGGCGCATCCCACGCCTCGCTCCCTGACATCGACCTTAATTTTTATCTCTACCCGTGCGCGCCCGCACGTGTCTCTGAGTTTGTTCTTCAAACATCCTCCTCTTCCCAATACCGTGTGAAAATAAGATATGTAATTTCTGTTAGTTTTAATATATATATATATATATACACATACTCAACTCAACTCATTAGCCTTTTTTTTTTTTTTTCAACTACATGGGACTAGAGCTACATAAATCTGCTTCCTTCACTTTTTTATTCTAGAACTAAGTCTTTAATTATTTTTTATATTTATTTTTAATTTTATCTTTTAAAATTTTACTGTATATCCATCTTAAAAGAATACGTTGACTATAGGATTTTATATGATAAAAAATTTTGAGTATTTCCTCTTAATATATATATATATGGATCCAATTCAATCTTTTTTTTTATCTTGATTTTATCTTGAATTCTCACGAGTTTTGCAATCATTTTCTTATTTTTAATTTTAAAATTCATAAACTATATAAATTAAAATATAAAGAAAATGATTAAATTTAAATTTAATTATATTTAAATATAATCAAATTTATCTTTTTCTTCTTCACTTTTTATATAATAAACTTAGTTATATTTGAATGTAATCAAACATAAATTTAATTATATTTTTAATTTTTTTTTTATAATTTATAAATTTTAAAATTAAAAAAAAAAAGTAAAGAAGATGAATGGCTTTGAATTCATATGAATCTAATAGAAGATGTTCGAATTATAAACCTATCATATCTTATGATTTTAATTACTTTACCATTTTAATATGTAAATAAAGAGAGATCAGAAAAATAGTGAATATTTTTTGAAAACCAAGATCATTATAATTTTGAGTCAGTCATTGCACCATATTTACATGCATTATCTAATTATTATTACTAGGTTAAATGGAAAAATGTCTGGCTAAACTCTGGTCTATTTGTCATCATCACAGGTTTATACGTCAGTTTGAACTACTTTGATTTCTGGCAGAGAATAAGCTTTTGGTATTGTGCACTTCAACTTATGGTATGTTCAGGAAAAAAAAAAAACAATTTGGAACGTTCCTGTTTTATTTTAAATTTTATGCAGTCAACTAAGATCGTTACTACACCTCTTATAATCCTCTGACATCCACCACTACATCACATTTTTATGATGGCTTTAGGAGGAAAAAAAAAAAGGAAAGTACTAAGTTGGACCAACGGTAGCTATGGTACGTTGCTATCCTTTCAGAAAGCACCTATTCAGTGGCACCTGTACCTGTTAAGTGTTCTTTCGTGACAGTCAAATGGGTGGTGCCGGATATTCCCAGCGGTTAGTTCTCGGATGGGTTGGACCAAATGGGCCGGTTCAATTTATTGGGTAATGGGCCAATAAATTTGAATATTCAAATGAATCTTGAAGCCTCGTTACCTCTTTATGTATGGATAAGAAATTAAAAGAATATTTAGTTTTATATCAAAAAAATTAAGAAAAAAATATTTACTTATATCAAAATTTGTTTCTTTATGCTTAAGATTTTTAGGCTCACCATATGCATCATCGCACGCACATGTGCGAAGGGCGCTTTGTAGGTTTGTACTTCATCGCGAGGAGCTTGAAGGACTTTAAATTTTTTTCTAAATCATAAGGATCCGACGGTGAAAACTGATTGAATTAAGATGAGGGGCTGAGATCAAACGATGGACCGATGTGATTGATCAAAGTAAATTTTTCCTAAATCATAAGGATCCGATAGTGAAAACTGATCGGATTAAGATGAGGGGCTGAGATCAAACGATGGACCGATGTGATTGATCAAAGCGGTGTTGATCGACTGATTATGGCTTCGATTAATTATAGCCGTTGATGAAAAGACTATTGAACTGTTGACCATCGATTAACCGATCAACAGTTGACCACTCGTGGACCGTTGATGATAAGGTACCCATCTGATCATACCGTTGGTGATAAGATGATCATCCGATCATGAAACGGCGTATCAAAGCTGTGCAATGACTTATCTGATCGTAGAAATGTCTATCTGATCATGAAAACGACTTTTTGGATTATGGAAATGCTTATCGGATCACGTGATCTGAAGATCATGAAGATGAATGGGCATATCAAGGGTGATAAGCCCTTACCCTCACATCCTTTGATCAAATCCGATTAAATTAATTAAAATTAAAATTAAAATCGTAGGGTTGCTTTCAAAGGGCACCTAAAGGCTATAAATAGGATCGTAGACATTTGCATTTCAATCAATTCAATTCCAATTCCTTTCCTCTTTTAGGCATTTACATATTCTCCTAAGGAAAGTATAGCTATAGTGCATAGAAAAGAGAGAAGCATTCTTGGTTTGAAATTTTTGATGAATTGTAGTACTGCATTCATCAAAAGGAGACTATTGTATTCTAGTAGACAATTATCATACAAACCATAAGCACCGTTGCGGGACAAATTATCTTAAGAACATAGAGTGTAACTCTAGACTTAGTCTTATCAATAAGGTAGCCACAATCTGCGCATACAATCTTAAGACAATTTCCTGCTATCATGAAAATGTGGCTGCAGATGGCTATCATATCTACATCCGTTCAAGCCGAGAAACCGGAGAAGTTTTCGGAACTGACTTCAAAAGGTGGCAACAAAAGATATTGTTCTACCTCACCACTCTGAATCTGGTCTAAGTACTGAATGAAGATCCTCCAGTCCTAAAGGAAGGAGAGACCGATAATCAAGTGATTGCTGTAGTAGGAGCATGGAAACATTCAGACTTTTTTTGCAAGAACTATATCCTTAATGGTCTAGATAATATTATGTACAATATGTACAGCAGTATTGCTACTCCCAAAGAGTTATGGGCATCCCTAGACAAAAAGTACAAGACAAAGGATGCAGGATATAAGAAGTTTATGGTTGGAAGGTTTTTAGACTACAAAATGGTCAACCAAAAAACTATTATGGAGCAAGTCCAAGAGCTCCAAATCATCCTACATGAGATACATGCAGAGAAAATATCTCTTAGTGAGTCATTCCAAGTAGCTACCATCATAGAGAAGCTACCGCCATTATGGAAGGACTTCAAGAACTACCTGAAGCATAAGCGAAAGGAGATGGGACTTGAAGATCTAATTATTCACCTGAGGATCGAGGAAGACAAGAAGACAAGAGGACAACCTATTGAGCGTAAGGCCAACCTAATAGAAGGAAAGAAGTGTTAGGAAATGTGTCCTACAGCCAATCGTCTAGCTTGTAGACGGTTATGAGTTGATGTATATGAACATGATTTATTCAATAAATAAAAGTGAATTTTGGCCATACAGCATATAGTTTACATCTTCCAGTAGAATTCCAATATGTTGTAGTCCTTAGAGTTACATGTATTCGACAATGGAGGAATTGTTGAGTAACTCTTAAATAAGTTCGCGGCCAAATGATACGTCGTTACCGAGGACGACGACGTAATCAAGTGTAGGTCGTTGTATGTCATATGGGTTGGTTTGTTCTCTTAAACCAAGGAGTGTATAACACTGGTATGACATGCGGGTGAGTGTAGGAGTACATTCACTGAACAGTGACTCATCTCTGTTGAGTGCTCAACTGCCTGGAGCAACTCACAGAAAGGCAATGGGTATAAGTGTCCCTTTGACATGAGACTATCATGTTGACTTGATAAGCAACTCACTGTACTTAGGCACTGGACCACCCGATTTCTAATCCGGTGACGGAAGGTTGCTGGGTGCAGTCAAGTACTTATTGGGTCAGTGATGAGTCAAGATGGGATTGTCCACTCTAAGTGTTAGAGAGAGTGCTCGAACTATGTTTCAATTTAGCAAAACCTTGGCCAAGGTAATCTTTGTGAGGTGTCACAAGATTCATTGCATTGAAACATACTTGGGTGATTTACTCGGAGTTGGCAGTTAACTCCGTATTCGCCCAGAGTACTAGGACAAGGGGATGAATTATGCGGCAACCATAGCCTGGGTTCCAGAATGTTGCCTTGTGCAAATTCGATCTATCCGGACGTCGGGAACCATGGCTAGATGGTCACATCGATTAGTATAGGAAGCGTTCCTGTGCTACCGGCTTAGGTTTGAACCTATGGAGTCACGCACATAGTCGGATGACTTGTACGCAGGCGTGATCACTGATTTGAGTGGGACTCAATCAGATGGGTCATACGGGGTTCGTTCTGGCTATGTCTAGCTAGCTCTAGACATTAGCGGCAGCACCTACTTCGAGGGTGATTTGAGTTAGTCAGTAACTCAAATAGAATTTTGGGACGATATGAATCTGGAATAAAGTTAATTTGAACCATGGACCAATGGTTGGTCTGATAACAGAGTGGTTTGGATCCGGGTTCGAAGTGGTTCGATCCGGATATCCAATAGAGCCTCTGAAAGTTTATTTATGAATTTTGAATTCATAAATCACTTCGGATTGGAGCTCGGCAAGGCACAATATGAAGTATGGTTCAAGAGCTACGAGTAGCTTCTTTCGGATTTGAATTTGGACTTCAAACGGAATTGATTGGATCAATTCTGTTAACAAAAGAAAATTTTAATTGATAATATCTTTCATTCGTCATCATCCACTTGTTATAACAGCTGGGAACGGAGTTATTGATTATGTTACGGGAGGATGCTCAAAGGTCCCGTCACTCTACGTTTCCTTTAGGCTCGCCGTTTGAGGGACGCATTGATGAGGTGACTGCGGACTTAATGCATGATGGGATTCATGTAATGGCATTTTAAAGAGCTCTTTCATTTTTTTTTATTGCAAAATTTTTCATCGGATATAAAAGGTTACGATGTGAATAAAAAAGGGAAACAAAAAAAATGACAGAGACTTTTCCGTGAAAGCTGATCTTCTGCAATCACAGAAAGTCTGCAAGAAGTCCAATTGGAGATTGTCTCTTCTTGGGAGAAGAGTTCTCCTTCCATTGTTCAAGAATTCCACCTCCTGTCTGCATTCATCAGGCGTGTGTGATATAGAGGAGCGGCGCGTGCGGCTCTTGCAAGGCACGAAAGGGAACTTCTCTCTGCAGATCGGATCTGCTACCTTCGTTATCAACAGCTTCCGCAACGAGAGGTACTGTTTTAAACTTAATTTAAATAATCTTAAATTTCAGATCTGTTAATTTGCTTTAATTAATATTCAATGTGAATATTAAAACCGATTTACATGCTTTCCACCTTGAGATCCTGTGCATAGGAAAAACTATTTTTTCCCTTCAAATGGTATCAGAGCCATGGTTAAGGCTTAGGAATGCATGTATAAGCATAATAGATCTGATATAATTATGCATACATAATCTAATGTAGATCTAAAGTTGATCTTATTTTGATTAGTTTAGATCTATAGTAGATTTAAAAGTTTTGCATGATGAAAGCATGTTAAAGTTATTTAATGATGATTAAATATATGTTTTAAAGGTAGATCTAATGTAGATCTTGCATGCTGTGTTCTATTATATCTTGGATTGGGTATATTCACCAGGCCGTCCGGTCATAGGGAGGTTTCATAGCCTCTGTTTCCTTATTCAAGAAAGGTTTCCTATGACGTGTAAGGGTGTACTGTGAAAGAACCCATGAACGGATGTACAGAACAGAAGAAAGAAAGATTAAAATATGTTTTAACCGAATTAATCTTTTATTCTGTGATAATTTTGATTAGATCCAAAATTAATTAAAGATGAAATGTTAATAAAGATTAACATTAAGACATCTTAATTGATTTAAAACTTAATTTAAATTACGTAAAAGTCAGATCACAGAAAATAGAAAGAAAGTAAAGATGTTTTACGGAAAAATTTTGAAAAATGTTTCAAAATCAGAACTCAAAATTGAAATTGGTTCAAATTTGAAAAGGAGTTAACTTAAGATCTAGAATTATGAATTAAAGACCTTAAGACATGATCATAAATCATGGGCTAATTGGGTTAGCATGAATCAGGTTCTCTAAATGGGTTAGACCTAAGGTTAGATGAATTGGACTAAATTAGAAAATTGAATCTAATCAAATGTTGAGATAAGTTTTTTTTTTCTTGAGATCCATCTAATTAGATTAGATTGATCAGTCCATACATCTAAATGGACTTGATTTGGGGCTCAGTGGACACCCAAGTCTTTAGGCAAATTTAATTGGGTCTGGTCAACCACTTGGTGTCTAGAAAGGTTCTGATCAAGGTCGCGGCTACCTCTAACCTGGCTAGTTGATTATCAGCTAGTGTCTAGGCAAGATGGTTAATGGCGCAACTCGGCCTTTTGATCAAGCCGGCCTGGCTAAGTGGTCCCAGCACTTGATTAGACTAGCCTATTGACTTGGGCTAACCCATGCTTCCTAAGGAAAATCAGTCTGACTGATTTAGGTACCCATGGACCAAATTAATGAACCCAACTAAATGGTTTAGTGGGAGAATACATAAATTGGTCCATGTCATTCATGTGTCACAAATTAATCAAACCCTCTAAAATTATTAGGTCCCTAAATGACTAAATTATGGGGATAATTAGATCATAGCCTCCCATTAAGAGAGTGATAATGAGTCCAATGGCTAAGATGATTATTGGAGGCCCAAAGGCCTGGTACTCATCTGGTCTTTGGAATTATCATTCATATTATGATGGTTCAATGCAACTCTCTCAACGATGGTCAGGTGGGCCGGCCAAAGTCGGGCTTGACCAATTCCTTGGTTAGAAGCTTGAACATGTCATGTTAATGGTTGGACCTAACCAGGACACCCAATAGGAGGCCCAAAGGCCGATTGACGTGCAACCTGGGGCAAAATAAATTACTAGAAATTGTTTGGGGAAACAATTGGTTATGAACCTACCTTTAGATACATGTGGGTGGGCCGGCCAAAGTCGGGCTCATATGTAGTCTACTGGGTTCTAGTACCCACTAAGAAATTAGGAGTAATTTCTCGGGTTGGAGGTAGGGGCTACCAACCTGAATAAAATAGTGGGAGAACTTTAGACCATATGTCCAAGTCTATAGGTTTAAATAAATCATGTACACTAATAAGTTTTTGGTTTTCCTTTCAGAAATGTCTACAAATCTGTCGCTCCGGTCACTGTTGGACAATGATAAACTGACAGGTCCAAACTTCGATAGCTGGTATCGAAGGCTTAGGATAGTCCTAGAGCATGAAAGGATCCTTTATGTGATAATGGATCCTGCACCTGAGCAGCCAGCCCCAAATGTGCCTGGTGTGGCCAGGGACACTTATCTGAAGTGGACCAATGACCGCACCACAGTGCGCTGCATAATGCTGGCTTCTATGAATGATGAGTTCAGCAGGAAATTTGAGGAGGCCCAACCGGAACAAATACTCCAAATGTTGAAGGAATCTTTCGGGACGCCAGACGACGTTGAAAGGTACAAAATGTCTAGTGCCATCTTCAACGCGCGTATGCGTGATGGGACTTCTGTCACCGATCATGTACTGTACATGATCGAGACGATAGAACGTCTGGGCAAACTTGGATTTCCTTTGCATGAGCAACTTGGGAAGGATGCCATACTGAACTCACTGCCTAGCTCCTACCTGGACTTTCTCAGTCATTATAGAATGACGAAGCCTGCAGTAAACTATCATGGATTGCTGGGTCTACTGCAGACTTTTGAGAAAGACCACCAGCTTCAAAAGAAGACAGTAAACTTGGTGGGAGGTTCAGGGGCAGGACGTCATCACCCTAAGAAAGGGATGAAGAAGAAAAATAAAAGAAAAAAGGTGCAACATGCTGGGCCTAGTCAGACCAAGAAGAAGAAGGCTGACAAAAGTCAGGCTGAGTGCTTCTACTGCAAGAAGCTGGGTCACTGGAAGAGGAACTGTCCCCAGTACATAGCAACCCTGGATCCTAACAGGCCTAAGAAGAAAAACCAGCAAGGAGTTGCTGGACAAGGTATTTATATGATAACACCTTGTAATTTTTCTATCTGTGATACTACTAATTGGGTATTAGATACCGGGAGTCCAATTCATATTTGCAATTCTTTGCAGGGGCTTCGAATTAGTAGAAGATTCAAAGAAGGTGAAAGATTCCTAAACGTGGGTGATGGAAGCCGAGTTCCAGTACTGGCGTTGGGAGTCGTGGAGCTTTATTTTGAATTTAATAAAATATTGCTTAGTGAATGTCACTATTGTCCTGCATTTTTATTTAATGTCATTTCTGTAGGCCAGTTGGCTATTGAAGGATATGATTTTTCAATAAAGAAAGATATTTTAAATATCATTATGAATGATGTACCAGTGATGTGTGGACAATTGAGCAATGGAATTTACCTTCTATCACAGCCTGTTAATGTATTATGCACTCCAAACAAACGCCCCAAAATAGATGATGTCGATGACTCATACCTTTGGCACTGTAGGCTAGGTCATATAAACAAGAACAGGATAAGCAGGTTAGTCAGAGAGGGCATCCTCAATGACATTGATTGTGAATCAATTAAAACTTGTGAATCCTGTCTTCTTGGGAAAATGACCAAGTCACCTTTTACAGGAAAAGGTGAAAGAGCCAAAGAGATTCTAGGCCTCATACATACGGATGTTTGTGGACCTATGAATACTGCCTCTATGAGAGGGTTTAGCTATTTCATTACATTTACAGACGACCACTCCAGGTTTGGTTATGTCTTCCTAATGAGACACAAATCTGAATCGTTTGAAATGTTCAAACGATATCGTAGTGAGGTAGAAAAACAAATTGGAAAGAATATTAAAATCCTTCGGTCAGATCGAGGAGGTGAATATCTTTCTAATGAGTTTTTGACATATCTAAAGGAGAATGGATTCTCTCTCAATGGACACCTCCAGGGACACCCCAGTTAAATGGTGTGTCTGAAAGGAGGAATCGAACCCTATTAGATATGGTTCGGTCCATGATGGGCTTTGCTAGTTTGCCTATCTCCTTTTGGGACTATGCACTTGAGTCGGCCTGTTACATTCTTAACAGGGTCCCTAGTAAATCTGTTGCTAAAACTCCATATGAGATATGGACGGGGCGTAAGCCGGTGCTCACACACCTTAGGGTCTGGGGGTGTCCAGCTTATGTCAAGAGATTGTTGACAGACAAGCTAGGACCAAGGTCTGACAAATGCCTCTTTGTTGGATATCCTAAGGAGTCTAAAGGATACTACTTCTACCAAACTGAAGAGCAAAAGTTGTTCGTCAGTATGAGAGCCACCTTTTTAGAAAAGGAGTATCTTACTGGAAGTGCTAAGGCTAATGTTGAACTTAATGAAGTTCGACAAGGAGAAGTACCTTTACACTCAGAAACCGCTATGGAACCGGCTTTGAATGGTTCAAACCCGGTGCCCGCTGAGGTACCATTAAGGAGATCTGGTAGAGTACCACGTCAGCCGGACAGATACTTCGGTTTCTTGGTCCGTGACGGGGATCCCATCGAACTCGATGAGAACGATGAAGACCCAATCACCTATATGGATGCGCTGCAGAGATCTGACTCTGAGAAATGGCTAGATGCCATGAAGTCCGAAATGGAATCCATGGAGATCAATAGTGTATGGACACTAGTTGATCCACCTGAAGGGGTAAAACCCATAGGGTGTAAATGGATTTTCAAGAGGAAACGGGGTGCAGATGGGAAGGTGGAGACCTATAAAGCCCGTCTGGTTGCTAAGGGGTATAGTCAGCGTTATGGTATTGACTATGACGAGATTTTTTCCCCTGTAGCAATGCTCAAGTCAATTCGGATTATGCTTGCTCTAGCTGCACATTTTGACTATGAGATCTGGCAAATGGATGTCCGAACGGCTTTTCTAAATGGAGAGCTCGAAGAGGAGGTGTATATGATACAACCTGAAGGGTTCACATCCACAGACGAGTCAAAAGTATGCAGGCTTCATAAGTCCATCTATGGACTCAAGCAAGCTTCTCGGAGTTGGAATAAACGTTTTGATAAATGTATCAAGACTTATGGCTTCATTAAGAACAGAGAAGAACCCTGCGTGTATAAGTGGGCAAATGGTTCCATAGTTGTATTTCTTGTACTGTATGTGGATGACATTCTCTTGATTGGGAATGACATCCCTGCACTACAGGGAATAAAGGTTTGGTTGCTGTCTCAGTTCTCCATGAAAGACCTGGGAGAAGCTTCTTACATCCTAGGGATGAAGATCTATAGAGATAGATCTAAGAAGCTGCTGGGATTGTCCCAGTCAAAGTACATTGAGACTGTGCTGAAGAGGTTCAGCATGGATAATTCAAAAAGGGGCTATCTTCCGATAGGCCATGGAATTACTCTCTCCAAGAAGGATTGTGCGACAACTCCTGAGGAGAGAGAGTACATGAGTAGAATTCCGTATGCCTCAGCAGTGGGTTCTATCATGTATGCTATGACATGTACAAGACCAGACGTGGCACACTCACTAGGGATAGTGAGTAGGTACCAGTCTAACCCAGGTGAAGCACATTGGAAGGTGGTAAAAACCATCCTTAAGTATTTGAGAAATACTAAGGACCAATGGCTCATTTATGGAGAACCTGACTTAAAACTAGTGGGGTACACTGACTCCAGTTTTCAGTCAGATAGAGATGACAGCAAAAGCATATCCGGATTTATCTTTACCCTCAATGGAGGAGCGATCTGCTGGAAAAGTTCCAAGCAGAACACAGTGGCAGATTCAGTATGCGAGGCTGAATACATTGCAGCATCAGATGCAGCAAAGGAAGCTGTATGGCTACGAAAGTTCTTGGGCGAGCTGGGAGTGGTACCTGCCCTGGAGAGTCCCGTCCTAGTATACTGTGACAGCACGGGAGCAATTGCCCAAGCCAAGGAGCCAAAGTCGCATCACCGAACCAAGCATGTGTTGCGCCGCTATCACCTTGTACGAGAGATCGTGGAACGAGGTGACATATACCTTCAGAAGATCGACGGAAAGGAAAACCTAGCTGACCCAATGACTAAAGCACTCGGAATCAAGGAGTTCAATGAACACAAGTGGAAGATGGGTATTAGATACTGTTCCGATTGGCTATAGTTCAAGTGGGAGTTGTTAGGAAATGTGTCCTACAGCCAATCGTCTAGCTTGTAGACGGTTATGAGTTGATG